>JAJAGP010004881.1:0-41319 GCA_025084515.1 Ancistrus triradiatus | reverse complement strand
AACCTGATGAGCATCAACAACTCTCTTTCTGAGGTCCTAAAATCTCCTTTGTTCGTGCCATGATACACTTCCACAAACATGTGTTATGAAGAGCAGACTTTGATAGATCCCTGTTCTTTAAATAAAACAGGGAGCCCACTCACACCTGATTGTCATCCCATTGATTGAAATCACCTGACTCTAATTTCACCTTCAAATTAACTGCTAATCCTAGAGGGTCACATACTTTTGCCACTCACTAATATGTAATAATGGATCATTTTCCTCAATAAATAAATGACCAAGTGTAACATTTTTGTCTCATTTGTTAAACTTGTGTGAAAATCTGATGATGTTTTAGGTCAGTTTTATGCAGAAATATAGAAAATTCTAAAGGGTTCACAAACTTTCAAGCACCACTGTACATTTTAAACAAGAATGAATTTGTGTAGTAGACTGCACAGTAGCACAGGAGTTAGTGCTCTCACCTCACAGCTTCAGAAATCGAGGTTCGCGTCCCAGTACAGACACTGTCTGCTTGGAGTTTGTATGTTTTCCTGGTGTTTGCATGAGCTTCTTCCCGGATAGTACAGTTACCCCCCACTTTCCAAATGCCCCTCTAAGAAGTGTTGCATATGATGAACTCGTGCCCTGTGTGTTGGCAGTTAGGCCTGCCCACCTCTTAGGAGAAACAGAATTAGACATTAAGGAGATGAAACTAAAGGAGCCGAAACTGAGTTTTTCTTTACCATTGCAGGGTGCCATAACACGTTGCCCAAGATTGTTTAGCTAATTATAGTTCTTATAGAAGTAGTTCACATGCAACGAAACCAAAGAAACTGTTGGTATGGGTGAGATGTTGATTTTGAGAGCACAAGTATATAGGTATAGGTATAGGTATAGGTATACAGGTTCCGTATGGTAGCCTGCAGCATATTTGCCCACAGATGTTGCAGCCTGTAGATTCTGTACACTTGTAGATTGCTGGAGCTGGTATTCCAGCTGGTCCCACAAATGCTTGATTGCAATAAATCTGGTGACCAGGCAGACCAAGGAATTGTTGAAATCTGGCAGAGACATCCCTGGGAAACCCTTGCTGTGCTTGGTAAAGCATTTTTATGACCGCTTGTGGAAAGACCAAGTGTGGGACCATACCTGTAACAATTTACATCTGCCTGAGACGGCAATCCGACATTTCCGTTTGGATGCATTATTGTTTTGTCAATGAGTGTAAAGGAGGCTTTGATTAGGTTCATTATGTATCAGGACTTACCTGTGACAGCATGACTTTACTGCAATCATAGGGTGGTGAATTGCACAAGGCATTTTCAGAAATGTCCTAGACTTGGTGAGAATGATCTAATGAATTAATTTCTGGCACCATAGTGAGAGGGAATGATGCACTAAGTGAGTCACAGGAGAAACTGGCCTTTTACCAAAAGAGTGTGTGTGTGTGTGTGTGTGTGTGTGTGTGTGTGTGTGTGTGTGTGTAGCAGCATGAATCTGAGTGAAAAAATGATGACCATGGTGACTGTGAAAGAGTAAGCGTTAATTCAAAACATAGCTTCCCGTATGTCTGCTCGTCAGAATTTCTGCCCTGTGAGTATGCTAGCAGGATAGCACTGCACATGCCTGGCTAATGATTCAGGAAGACACTGCAAGGTGCCATACTGGCTAATAATATGTTGTGCTATAGCACAGCACTAGCCTGGCTAATGATACAGAGGCTGTGAAGAGCTGGTGCTTCTGACCCACTGGTGAATATTATGGCAAAATATTGTAATAGCACTCAGCCTGACAGAAACTCAGTGGTACTGCAATATTTATAGAGCTTAAGGTTACTACAAATATGCCACCATTGTTGAATCAAAATGTACATGCAGCCTGAAGGGCAAGTGATGGAATAAATGGTTGTTTAAAATGAGTGAGGTCCAGAATAATTGCTGCCCCATAGACGGATGGTTAGACGGTCTTTAAGGAAGAATGGTTGGATATTTACAGAAAATAGTAGCGTTTTGGGATCCAATTGAACCTTTAGACATCTCTGCCAACAAACTATTTGGAAGGTGTTTTTGTTCATCTAACCATAAACGTAAGTGCTTGAATGTTGACTGAAAAATACTGTTTTTGGCAACAAACAGGTGTTTGAGTTTGACATAAAATGACAGATGGGCGTGCAGAAAAGATCCAAATCCTACAGTCTTGTGTGGTGGTGGAACAGTGCATTTGTGGGTTTAGGACACATTGCGTCATGGACCCCATGAAGTACCATAAATTAAAACTGCCAGAAGGAAACTGATCCAAAACATATATCCAGATCCACACATAAAGGTCGGAATCAAGAATTTGAACTGGCAAGTGAAGTCCCCAACCAAAACCCAACTGAAAACCTGTTGGGGGAGCTAAACATGAATACAGATGGTGTCACTGTTCAAGTTCAAAAAACTATCGCGCACTTTTGCACAAGGAGAGGCTGTATGGGAGAGTAATGCAGAAGAAGCCTTTTTCTGCGACACGCCACAAACAGAGTCACTTGAGGTGTGCTACAGGAACATTTGGACAATCCAGCTTTCATTTTGGAATAAAGTGCTGTGTATGAGAAACTAAAATTGAGTTATATGGGGAAATAACAAGGAGCGGAAAAGGAACACAGCATCCCAAGACAAACACTTGCTACCCACAGTAAAATTTGGTGGCGGTTCCATAATGCCCGCGGGACTGTGTGGCCAGTGCAGGTACTAGGAATCTTGTTAAAATTGAGGGTCGCATGGATTCCAGTTAATATCTCCAGATTCTTAAGAACAATGTTCAAGAATCAGTGACAAAGTTGCACCGAGGCCAACGACCCCAAACCCTGCTCATAATCTACTAAGGCATTCATGCAGAGGAACCAGTACAACGTTCTGGAATGGCCATCTCAGTCCCCAGACATGAATATTACTGAAAATGTGGGCTGTCCATGCTTGGAAACCATCAAAGATGACTGAACTGGAGATGTTTCTAAAGAAGAATGGTCCAAAGCACCTTCAACCAGAATCCAGACTGGAAGCTGTAGGAAGCGTTTAGCGGCTGTTATTTCTACAAAATGAGGATCTACTAAATATTGATGTAATTTTTCTGCTGGGGTGCCCAAATTTATGCACCTGCCTAATTTTGTTTGAATAATTACTGCACACTTTCTGTAAATCCTATACACTTCATTTCACTTCTCAAATATCACTGTGTTCATCTGCTATATGATATATTTAACTCAAGTTGCTGATCTGAACAACCAATGATTTATAAACTAAAATCATGAAAATTATCAGGGGTGCCCAAACTTTTTCATACGACTGTAGGTGAGTCTACAAGAGAGATTCTGAATTGAGGAATCTCATAAGCATTACTTGAATTGACAGTGCTGTCATGTTAGTTAATTTCAAAAGGATTTTACGTGAAGTATTCCTTATTTTCTTGAAAAATTACTTCAGTTAAAGGTTCAATGTCTTTAATATTTTCGTTGTGAGATGAACTTATCACAAAAGACATATGTTCATAACCCTTTTTAGCTTTTTTTTAATCGAGCATGCCAATAATTCTGAAGTTGACTGTATGTCATGAAGCATAGGCAAAAGCTAGTCAAGTGATCTGGCATTATACAATGCTGGAGAAGCCACATAGTGCAATGTTCTCTGGAAGGGAATAAATCAAGGATTTCCCATAACACACATAGGCCAGGAAACTGAATAGAGGAGGACCAGATGACGTCCCTGATGGTCACTGGAGCGGGGGCATGATAACATCCCATCCGTGATGAAAAGTTTCCAAAACAACATGTTTGTGCATTCATATGGAAGCGCCCACACACACACACACACACACACACACACACACACACACACACACACACACACACAGTCTTTCTGTCACGGTGGGACTCCACTGACATAATATTACTGAAACTAATCAATTCAACATTCAAATGTTTTTGGGTTTTTTTCAAAAGCGAGTTGTAGTTTTTGTTAAAAAAAAAAAAAAAGCAATATTCTTTTTGGAGACCAGCAAAATGTTATATAAACATGACCCACCCACATACACTACACTCTGTCCCCTGCGTGTTTGGGTTTTCATTCCATCTCTGCGCAGCCCATTACATCATCTCATTCCTTCCTGCTGACCTGCTTCCAGTCACTTCTGTGCTCATACAGCCTGGAACGTTACAGTGCAGGCTAGTGTGAAATGAGGGTGGAGAAGAAAGAAGTCAATAGCTGCTCCAAAAACACACATAGGGCCTACCCATAGGGCAAAAAGATGGAGGTTTGATTCAAAAGATCCTAAGTAATTCCAGCTGTCTGTCTGCGGCTCTTGAAAATTAGACCACATTTCTGTGAGTGGTTTCCTGCTCTTAAGTTGTGCTAAATGTTATATCATCTCACCAAGTCTTTTTCTCAGCGGAAGCATAGAAGATTTTAAGGCCAAACCAACCTTTAACATCTTGTCCTCATCTAATACAAATCTAACCCATTTCAGGAGGAAACAAGCTTTATTTCGGAGTAGTTTATTCAGTAAGTACCTCCATGGTCTTAGCCCTGCCTGTCTGTCCAACCTTATCAGTAGGTACACTCCATCATGAAGACTAAGATCATTGGATGCTGGTCTTCTGGTTGTCCCGAGGTTCAGCCTTTCTACCATGGGTGGATCCCCTCACTCTGGAACCCTCTCTTCTTCTTTGCACTCTACTACTTCTCTCGCTAATTTCAAAGTTCTCCTTAATACAAATCTTTTTTCTCAACACTTTTTTTCTCTTCCTCCCTCTGTTTCTGTCTGATGTGTTTTGTTTTGTTTACTGTATATATTTCTTTTTTGTACTTTCTGCGTAAAGCACAAGTTTCTGAAATTATTTCTGTCCAGAGTTGCATTAGTTTTTTCCCAAGATCTTGTATTGATGATGGGAGATTTGGACCATTTACATTTAGCAGACACCCTTATCAAGAGCGACTTACAATTGGTACAGTCTTACAGTCCAAGCAATTGTGGGTTAAGGGCCTTGCTCAAGGGTCCAACAGCTTGGTAGTGGTGGGATTTGAACCCTGGACCTTTTGGTCCATAGTCCAGCACCTTAACCGCTAGGCTACCACAGTCCCAGTGCAAAGGGACTTCTCCAGCCCATCCCAAAGATTCTCAATGGGGTTCAGGTCTGGACTCTGGTGGCCAATCCATGTGTGAAAATGATGGCTCATGCTCCCTGAACCACTCTTTCACAATCTGACCCTTCTGAAACAGATGAACATCTTTTCCATGACCACAGGATGTGTCTTTGGACATGGTTGTTTAACAAATGAGAAGTTACTCACTGCATCAGTTAGGGTTAAAGAACTTGTTGCCAGCTGAAACATCATCACCAATGCAACAATTCACCAATGGGAGGCTCTTTTATTTAATTGTTTGCTTAGTTCAATCCAGGTGGTGACCTGTTTTTGGCCGGGCAGTGCATTATAAAACATTCTGCAATTAATAAAACAACATTTGGCACGTGCAAAATCCTCAGCAACTTCCCAGAAATCAGTCAACCTGGTGATGATATAATTATAAAGTGCAGAAACGTGTCATATTGAATTTTATTTACTGCAGAGTTTAACATTTTTTCTTTTCAGAAAATCAACAAAGCATGTCATTTCAAAGGGATGCAAAACATTTGCACAAATCTGTATGTTGGTATTGAGTTTTGTGACGAAATCCCTATTTTACTATTTGTACACTGTGTCATTCTGGGTAGGGCTGTGGAAAAGTGAACCACTGTGGTGATAGAAAGGCCGAAGAAGAGTTGTCCTTAGGTCCCCACCCCCTATGCCAGCAGTGACCCTATTGTGTTCATCATGTCAGGTGGTTTGGGCTCGCGTTAAAAAGGCTTAATACCATGTGTATTTATAAATTTGCAAAATTATGTTAGAGTATTACTCGATATTAAAGTTTTAAAGTAAAAAAAAAATCTAAGTTAGTTTAATCCCCTAGCGATCTGGAACTATTGCTTTTGTATGCTGTCGATTTTGTTTGTTTAATGCTTTTTTCTGCACAGCATTACGTATATGATCACTCTTTTAGCACTTAGATATACTAAACCAATACACCGGGGTGTACCTCAATACACCCCAAAACATACAAAAATTGTGTGAAATTTAGATTTTTTTTAAAGATTTGTCTTTACTCAAAATCAAAACACAAAATAACTAAACTGGGGATAGTTAAACAATCTAACCAAAAAATTGGTGATCGGCATGCTGCACGATTTTGGAGGTGCTCTTAAGCCTAATTATACATCTATAGATAACCTCTCTAGTTACTCTCTCTATACTCTCTAGAAACTTTGGAAGTGTCAATGCTCAAGCGTTCGTGCAGTTTCAAATTCGTTTTTTTGCTGTGTTTGCCAAAATAGGATTTGTGTTTTTGTAGATGATTCCTGTAGTTGTAGTACAAACCATTATATACCCCGTGTCATGGATGTCAACCATTTGCACTCAATAAAAAAACTGAGCTTTTTAAAGAAATGCGTTTACTTTAAGTAAATTTAGCAACATGTACTTTAATGCTTCTTGAGTAAAATATATAAGCCATTCTTTAACTTTTACTTGAGTATTTATAAAATCAAATTAGTAGTACTTTTTCTGAAGTACAGAACTTAACAATTACGTTGGCATAACCTACATGACTGGCATCATTACACCGTCTAAGCCCACCTAATGATCAAGACCCCGTTCACATGTATTGGTAGTAATGAGGCGCCCTCTAGTGGCTAAAGCAGGAAACACCAGGCTCAGGAAGCAGCTTTTATTTAAAACCATAGCAAACGCAATGCATACGCAATCAACAAAATAAACCCGACAGTGTAACAAAGTTTGAGTGTTTTACTCCGATTCCTCAAACCTTTTAGAATGATACCCCAATATTTAACACATAAATGATACATTCAACAGTGATTCGGAATAAAATCACAATCAAAAACCGTCAAAAGAGTAAAACAATACAAAAGTAGACATTCGCATGAACAACAAATGGCCACGTACACTAATCTCCCAGCTCCGCGTGACAGACGAAAGTCCTTGATAATATCAACAGGACAATGCATGGTTGCAGTAGAAAGACTTCTACTGCCACCTGGTGATTACACATCAGATCACAGCAGAATGAGTCTGCACGAATGCTAATCAAATTAAGCAGTGTTCGAACTGGAAACTAGAACTTAATTAAAAATAAGCCTCTCACATTTTATTTCACCTTCGATAAATAACTAAATAACCACTGACCAATGTATGTCTGAACTGCGTCTGAAATGTGTCGTGTTTTAGACACAGATATGCTAGTCAACCAGTTTTACCAGCAAGATCATTTGAGTTCACCAAATCACCAGACTAGTGCTAACCACCATTTTTTTCAGGGATTAAGCAGAGGTCGGTAGAGTAGCAAAACACTGCATTCAAAAGATTTACATTCAGCATAAATCTGTGAAGAAAATTTACAATCATATAAGTTTATGATTGTAAATAACACCTGGGATGCTGTAGTGTGCCAGGTATTAACTAAATAGCCAAAGTACTGCAGTGTTTCCCCATACACCGATTTATTTAAATACCAACATTTACCACCACATATTGATTTTCTATTTTTTAAACTATAGAAGATAGTTTTTACAGTGTAGAGCTGTCTCAGGTCCTTCATAATCTGCTCGCACATGCTCTCACAATTTAAGCAGAGGAGAAGGTAACTGACTGAGAAGTGTGCCAAAGCTGTGTCTGTGCTGAAAAGATGGAAGGCCAACATGGCCTGTTCCAGAACATTTAATTCACCTGAGTGGTAAGACCTGCTCATCATCTCAATACTTATAAAGAGCACAGTGCCACCCAAACCCACACATTACATCAGCACAGCTGTCTGAACCTGTATCCCTGAATCCCTTATTTGGCAAGAATACAAAACACTTCGGATAAATAAACAAATGCTTAGTTCATACCATAAGATTACTTACAAGGACTGTGGTAGCCTAGTGGTTAAGATAATGGATTATGGTCCAGAGTTCAAATCCCACCTCTGCCAAGCTGCCCCTGTTGGGTCCTCGAGCAAGACCCGTATCCCACAACTGCAAGGACTGTAAGACTATCAGTAGCTGTGGGAAGAAACCGGAGCACCCACAAGGACATGGGGAGGACTTGCAGACTCCACAGAGACAGGACCCAGGCTGCTCCAGCCTGGGATAGAACCCAGGACTCATTTACATTACGACTCTAATCTAAATCTGGTCTCGACAGGTTTGATGCCGGTTCAGTTTGTAAAGAACGACTGACTCTGCACCTGATGTTCATTTTGCACCGAGGCTGTCAGGACAAATTTCACCCCTCAGGATGTTTTTCATTTTAAAACACATATAGAGGAAAATATCATATTCTAATGTTCATGAGACTTATTTTTATTACCAAATGCATTAAAATTTTAGTTTCATTAAGGAATATTGGAAAAACAGATCAGGTCCTATGTGGGTGGTGGATCGTTCCCAGCACTGCAGTAACACTGATATGGTGTTGGGGTGTGTTGTGCTGGTAGGAATGGATCAGTGTGCTTCTATGCTGGAGTTTGCTGGTTTATTTAACGCTGCAATCAGCATCAGTGGCCATTTCAGTGGCACACAAGGTTACAAGACTAGTCACACACACACACACACACACACACCAATGGCAATTTAGCCTAATCAATTAGTCCAATGTCTTTGGACAGTGGGAGGAAACCAGTTTACCCAAAGTAAACCCACACAGACACAGAGAGGACATGCAGACTCCACACCTCAAGGACCCAGACTGCTCCACCCTGAGATTGAGCCCAGGACCTTCTTGCTGTGAGGTGACAGTGATACCCACAGAGCCACTGTGCCACCCCCTGCTGGAGTTTAACAAAAACCAAAAATGTCCAGCCAGCATCCTGTAGGTAGTGTCATGTGAGCACTGATGAAGGATTAGTGGATGACTAAAACTGTCCAACAACAGATGAGCTACTGTCTCTGACTACTTCACTCCTGGTGGATCGATATGGTATATGTTAGTGAACAGTGTTTAAAAAAAAGCACAATTGTGTCTGATCCACTCATACCAGCCCAACACAGTGCTTCACCACCTAGATAGTACCTCATCTGTGGTGGTCTTGATCATTAGTCCTTTACTTTGTTCTCTAACGAGGTATATAGCGAAACAGATGGACTATCACTGTAGAACTACAAAGTGCTTCCACATGATAAGTGGAACTGATAAAATGGAAATTGAGAGTACAAACAAGGAGGCATAAATAAGGAGTGTAGCACTGCTGGTAATAAGCCAATACTCTGACAGTTGTGATTATTATTACAGTATGAAAGCTATTCTTATAAATAAATATTATAGTCTGGCTGTTCATGTTGAATTGCATTGCTGTAAAATGGATGATGCACTGAAAAACATAGGTGTCTCTTGTATGAGGTGAAGGACCAGATTTGAGCTACCAGCAGTGTAAACATGCGTTTAAAATCTTAACTATTGATTTGGAGTTATGCAGTAATGAAAATATGCAGTGAATATTTTAAGTCGCCTGCTATAAGTAAAACAGCTAGAGGTCATCAGTGAGCGAGCACTCAGACAGCGTGCGCTCCCGCCTCTCGTGACTGGCCACGTAGTTCAGCAGATCTATGGCGGTGACTACACCAAAGACCATATGCTTCAGAGTGGAACAGCCGTCGTTTGTGTCTGTAGAGAGACCAAAAAAATACAATCAAAAATCAAATAGAAAAGACTGTCGTTTCACAATAATTGTCAAAGTAAAATCTTGTCACACACATTTTGCTCGATAGTGAACCCACAATTATCAACTGTTCAGCCTTAGGAGCTAAATACCCAAATGAACCTCAATTGAACTAAATCTGACTCCATGGTTTAAACTAAACAGTTGCATACGCAACACAATGAAATCAATGACAGAGTGCGCCAACAACTTACATTGGATTTGTTCATGCATCACCAGGGCGAAATGGTCAGTTTCCAGGATGCGAGAGAGCTTGCCCAGGTTATCTGTCAGACAAACCTACACACAAACACGTTTCTGTAGATGACTGTACATACACCCAAAGATTTGTCCATTCACCCAAAGACTAACACAGTGGTACCTCGGTTCTCGTCATTAATTTGTTCCAAAAACCTCGTTGAGACCCGAAAACTACGAGTATTGGACAAATATTTCCCTTAAGGAATAATGTTTGTTTGTTTATTTGGTTGATTTAAGAGTGCCATCAGCATCAGTGGCCATGTCAGCAACACACACAAGGCTACATCTATACACAAGGTTACAAACTAGACTAGTCATACACACACCAAAATACCTACACACAACACACAACACCCACACACACACACTCAAGTCAATGGCAGGTCAATGGCCTAATCAATTAGTTCATTGTCTTTGGACGTGGGAGAAAACCAGTTTAACCAGAGTAAACCCCACACCAGACACAGGGAGGACATGCCAGACCTCACCACCTAAGGAGCCACTGGGCACCTTACTAAGGAATAATGTCAATGAAGTCCCAGACGGGCAGAAAGTCCATACTGTATAAGGCATTACATGCATTAACGAAGTTGTATTGTGCTGGTGCTCCCTGATTTACAAAGGGGACAGGTTCCAATAAATCCATTATTATATACTGTATCAGAGAAGATATGGAAAGGATACTATGATAAGTAATGATAAGTAAGTTGATGTTTAAAACTCTTGCATTAACCTAAAATTTGCCAAAATCATTAACACAAAGCTTAGTTTATAATAAAAAGTGATGAAAAATTTCATGCAATTTAGTGAGTAATGGATTGAAAGTGAAAAGTACAAAACACCTACTCTAGTGATGATCTTGGGGTGCTAGCATAGCTGCTAAGCTAACTGCAGTCTGTGTTCTGGAGCATTCAATTCCTGTTTTGCTTTCGGTTGGCTCTTACAAACTACATTTTTTAGGACCCATGAAGGCTTATTTGCACTAAGAACACAGTACTGTAGATGTACAGTGGGGCAAAAAAGTAAAATAAAAATCCAGGAAATCACACTGTAGGATTTTTTAAGAATTTAATTGTAAATCATGGTGGAAAATAAGTATTTGGTCACCCACAAACAAGCAAGATTCTATCATCTACGCTGAGAGGGACTCAGATCCTGCAGTGCCAGGCGTGCCCCCCTGCTTAAGCCAGTACATGTCTTACAGGAAAAGTTTGACCTCTGTCATTGCCAACAAAGGTTATGTTACAAAGTATTGAGTTGAACTTTTGTTATTGACCAAATACTTATTTTCCACCATAATTTGCAATTAAATTCTTTAAAAATCCTACAATGTGATTTCCTGGATTTTTTTCTCATTTTGTCTCTCATAGTTGAAGTGTAGCTATGATGAAAATTACAGACCTGTCATCTTTCTAAGTAGGAGAACTTGCACAATCAGTGGCTGACCAAATACTTTTTTTCCCCACTGTAAAAATAAAGAAAAACATAATAAACATGGCAGTCACTGTGTACTGAATCATGACTCATGAGTTTCGGCTGAAACAAGACATATGGCTCAACTCATACATGTTTAAGCAAGTGCACAAAGTGCCGAGCAAACGACAAGAACCGGGACAAATCTTTCTAGTCAAAAATGGGTTGAGAACTGAATTTGACGAGTTCCAAGGTGGTTGAGAACCGAGGTACCACTCACTGTATTGTCGTGTGAAAAATACATTTTCTACTTATAGCTATCCAAATTGTGTAATTATTTGTCCTACAGTAATGTACTGGATTACTGATCAGCAGGTCAAGGGTTCAAGTAACAGCACTGCCAAGCTGCTGCTGTTGGGCCTTAAAGCAATACCCCTAACCCTCAAGGTTAGAAACAGCTGTAAGACTATCAGTTGAAAATCACTCTTAAAACCACATGTGAAATGTTGCAGATGTAAATGATAAAAGCTGGTGAAGACAGAATTTATATAATTTAAGGAAGTGACTAGAAAAAAATGAACAACAAATTAATTTTGTGCCAACCTGGTGAAGACTTACAGGAAACGTTTGACCTCTGTCATTGCCAACAAAGGTTATGTTACAAAGTATTGAGTCAAATCAAATTTATTGACCAAATACTTATTTTCCACCATAATTTACAATTAAATTCTTTAAAAATCCTACAATGTGATTTCCTGGATTTTTTTTCTCATTTTGTCTCTCATAGTTGAAGTGTAGCTATGATGAAAATTACAGACCTCTCTCATCTTTCTAAGTAGGAGAACTTGCACCATCAGTGGCTGAATAAATACTTTTTTGCCCCACTGTATGTCTCTGTCCTTTAATGATAGTGGAACTAAGCCAAACTATGTGGAGATGTTTTGACTCCCAAGAACTTGCACTTTGACCGGATGTATACTTTGCTTGGGAATTGGTAGTCGGGAGAGTATGTTTTCCAGTCTATGAAGTAGTTTCCCTTGGGTTATATAGGAATGGCTTGTCAACCAAAATGATGTCTAAGATGTACAAATAATCAGCAAGTTAAGCAAAACAGTCTTACTCTCTGACTACTGTAGCAGAGGCTGGAACAAAGTTATGTGTGTGTTAAGCGCATTGTACCTGGACAGGCTGTAAATATATTATAGTTGAACTATAGAATTTACTATTTTGGCATATAGTAGATTAGAGTATGACAGTATGTGTAATAAGTGATGATAATTTGATGGTAAGAGTAAACATTTATATAAAAAAGGACGTGTGGGAACCGACGCCACCATGTGAGCAAGGGAATCTTAACCCAAACAAAGATAAGCAGAGCCCAAGGTCAGAGAAGACCGTAGAAAGCTGATGAGATTTTTTAAAAGTTGGAAAACAACCATGACATTATGTCTAAACCTAACGTACTGAACAGTATGTAGAACGTGAGAACTGTTAATCACTGGCATCTTCACGTCGCTGTTATGATGTGTGGTTGTCCTATTGCTTGAGTAGATGCAATAAAATTGTCTGCTTCTCCACTGAAAATTTAATTCGGCTTGAGTGTGATTTTTGATTAAGTTGCGTTCCGTCAAACAAATGCGACAGTTTCTCAATTTGGGCTCAGGCTTAAATAATACAAGTTAATAGAAAATTGTAAAGCTGCTTTGAGTCAATGCTCCATTGTAAAAGCACTACAGAAATAAACCAGACTTTGACTTATGTTTAAACTAAAATAGACATACTGGAATTGTAAGTTAGCTGAGAAGCTTTAATCCTTAAAATCCTAAAAAAAACAGAACACAAAGAGTTTATACCACCAAGACCACATGACAGCAACATGTGATTATGACGAAGCATGTGATACGTGGAGTGATGTGTATGGACAAGTGAGCCTGTATATTGTGTGTCTGGCTGCATGCCTGATGATTATGAACAAGTGGATCCATCTTGATCTTGAGTGTTAAAAATAACTAGTTTAACAAGCTTAGCTAAAAACGTGTTGGTGTGTGTTGTTTGGGTGTCCTTACCTGTTTGAACTGCTTGTACAGAACCTTGCTGACTGGATCAGATGGGCTGACCTTGCCAGCGAGCACAGAAGACAGCATGTTGCCCAGTGTCACCATTCCTACAGTAACGCTAGAGGGGGGGGAAAAGAGAGATACACGAGTCAGCTTACAACATTCTAAAATTATAATTGGATCCACTATTTAAGTTATAAATAAGGACATATCTGTTTAACTGTTACACCATCCTGAACAGAACAAAATCAGTTAGACATCATTCAACTTGTACTCATTCAACATTTGAACTTAACTCTGAATATTAAGTTATTTGTAAGTGTTTCTGAGTAAATAATCTGTCCTGGGAACAAGACGCCCTTATCCAGAGCAACTTACAATTGATACAGATCTTACAATCCAAGCAATTGTAGGACCCAACAGTGGCAGCTTGGCAGAGGCGGGATTTGAACCCTGGACCTTTTGGTCCATAGTCAGGTACCTTACCCGCTAGGCTACCACAGTCCCCACAGTACACATATTTCCCACAGTACACATATTACACCATACACACACCGTGACATGCATAAGTACTTGTCAGATTGGTTGGAGACCAGTGGTGAACAGCAGCTTTCAAATCTTGTCCGTTGATTGGCAACTATAATGCACTACAATTATTATGCAATCCTTGCTTTTGAACCACTAGTTTGTAACCTTTTTCAGTATGCTTAAGGTCTTTCATCTTGTTGCATTTTGCAGACTGGAACGGGTTTTTTTTTTTTTAGAAGAAAATTGGTTCTTTGCCCAGCAAGTGACTCCACCACCATGCATAAATGAGTGGATTGTGTTTTCATTGTGATGAGCAACATTTGGATTGTGCCACACATTGCAACAAGGCCAAAATGCTGGTTTTCTTTCTTTTTTTTTTTTTTTTTTCACACAAACCCAGCTTTGTTTAGGGCTTGAGAAATGTGAGAAATGCTTTTCCCATTGTAGATCTCTCCTTTTGGTTGCTTCCCCATTTATCATCCTCCTTAAAAACGTCATGGAGATCTGATGGACAGCCTTATGTGAGCATGGTTGTGCCATTTTCTTTCCATTATTTGATAAAGAATTTAGGGGTTGCTGTACGGAGTTGTCCCACTTTTTTTTTTATAAAGACACCCTGTTCAATAATTTCCTACAAGTTTATTCCTGCCTTGTTTCAATATCTTCTACGTGTTCATGATGTGTGTAGGTATGCTTTCAAACTTCAACTGATAACTTTCAGAACAAGGTGTATTTACAGAGATGTGACAAAATCAAATACAGGTGAATCCTTTTCAATTATTTGACTTTGCAAATTGGTTGCACAATATTTTCTAAACATGTCTAAATCACTGAGTAAAAAACGAATGAATATATTGAGTTTCCCCACAACTCAAATATATAGACTATACAGACATATTATAGATCTCCAGGCTTTATTATGGAATTCAAGGCTATATGTGGACAGTTGTAGGGAGTGTTCTTTATTATAAACACTTGTTAAAAGGCTTGTGTCTCCTTTATAAATAGTAAAATACACTATTACTGTACACTATTACTTAAGATGCAATTTCAACCAACACATTCAATTGACTTTGCAGCTTTCCCAGAGTGTCTATATTTAAGAATGAGCCCAACTTTTCCTGTAGGGCATGTGATCTCCTTACTTTTAAACTGTTTATTTGATTATAAGACATCATCCAACATTAAAGCATACCCATTATGTGAGAGCAACTGAAAGATATGACTTTTGAAGTAAAACGTCAGTGTTCCCCTCAGTACAGTACTGTTTGAGCTCTGAACTCCTAGTGGCTATTTACAGCAATTCTCACATGTTGTCAAATGTCAGATTAAGCTGATTGGTGACGAATGGACCACAGTAAATTGGACTAAACATTAAACATACCCAGCCTCATCAACCACAGGAGCCTGGTCAAAAGCTTTCTCTTTCAGGATCTTTATGGTCTTTTTAACGCTGACAGAAGGCAGGACGGTCAGTGGTGCAGAAAGATGCAACTCCTGAAGAGTCAGATTCCACCACCTGCCGAGATAGTGAGAGAAACGTTGAGATTTGAGTGACTGAGTGACTGGGGGAGGGGAAATTACAGGAAGTACGACCTCTGCAATCATGGACTGCTTTGAAAACACAGAGTGCTTGCTTCAGGAGACTGCAACTTAAGGCAAATCCTCTAACTTGAAGTATATCATATCTGCAAATGGCTATGTAAGTAAAAGCCAGAGCTTATTTTTACAGGAAAAACCTGTCTATCATCACACTGTTAAATAGTTAATGAGACATCGTTAAAAATAGTTTCCGAAATTTGACACAACATATGATTGGACAGTCTCACCATGGTTTGTTGTCACCATCAGATAACTGTCTTGGAGAAAGCCTTTCTCACTCATCCATTTGTCACTGAGGAATTTGGACCTGTGGAAAAATTTGATATTCCATTGGTAATGACTGGATCACTTTAAAGTTAACTCAAGTAAACTAAATAAAACCACAGCCATTCAACACATTCCCCACTTTTCCAGAAGGGTGCGAGTAAATAGGAATGTGGTTCCTGAGGTGGATCGTGTTACTTGGATACATTGGTACAGTAGGAGAAGATGCTCACATGTAGTTCCGGACAGAGTCTGGGAGGATGACCACACAGCGCTGGCCTTCTGTCAGCTTCTTAGCTACATTCACGGCTGCAGCCATAGCTGAACCAGAACTACCACCTAAAAACACAAAAGCTTAGATTTTAAAATACAGTAGGGCTACAAAAATGTATGTAGACCCATTGTGGAGTTACTGAGATTTCTGTGGTAATGATTCAAAAAATTAAAAACAGGCATAATGAGGTTTTGCAAGGAAGAAACATTTATACTCTAATCTGCCCATGAACAGGTGTGTTTTGGAGTGCAACAGTTTTAACATTGGTGCTACTACAGTAACACCAGACTGAGACTATGTGTAGGGCTCCTAAACAAACCACACCAATAGTCTCATTTAATCTTTAAAACTTAAGTTTGAGAGGTAGCTAATTTATTTATAAAACTGTATGTTAATTTAAGTAGAAAGTGTATCTATTATTAGGACTTTGATGAAGATCACATCACATTTGAGCAAGTCTTAAAGGCATAAAGCCAGGTATCTCCAAAGGGTTTACAAACGTTTTTGCAACTGTATGCAGCTGAGCAGGATTAGGAGTAGGACAGATGGGTACATACCACACAGTAAACCTTCCTGACGGATGAGCATGCGTGACATTTTAAAGGATTCATCATCGTTGGACTTGTACCAGCGATCCACGACCTGGCAGTGTGTAATGCACAACTGATTGTGAGATTAACAAGTACCATACTAAATACTATACATACGTGGGCAGTGTCTCACATATGGATGTTAAAATGTCCTGGATGTCATTGCTGATACTCACAGATCTGTCCATTACAGTGGGGATGAAGTCATATCCAATGCCCTCCACTTCATATTGGGTCTTATCTGAAATATTTAGCTCCCCTGGTTCAGCTAGGATTGAACCTTCTGGGTCCACACCAATAATCTAGAACAGACACACCACACCTCAATGCACTCTGAACAGCAATTACGGAGGAAAAAAATACAAATGTAAATAGATTAGAATTTTAATTCTGCTTTTATTAATACAATCCCTAATCAAAAGAATTGTTGGGACAGCATGGAAAATACAAATCGGCAAACAACATCCTTACATTTACTTTGTTTTGTACATTTACTATGACTTTTATTTCACTGGAGACTGTATGAACCCTACATACTTCATGTTGTCTGGTCAACTTCATTTACTTAATATACATTCATGCCTGCATTTCATGCCTGCAACACATTCCAAGAAAAGTTAGCACAAACTTGATGCTGATAACAGTCTGAACGGTCCTTTTTTCTTTGGTCAGGAGCACACAGCATCCTTTTCTTCCATAACAGATCTGGAATACTGATTTGTATGACTACAGTACAACACATTTCCGCTGTGTACTGGTCCTATCCAATTGAGTTCAGAGAAGTTGACATAAGGATAACATAAGGTTTCTTTTTAGCACACTAAAGTTTCAAGGGGCATTTGTGAACGTAACTCCATATTGTAGTGCTTGACAAAGTTGTAGTTCTATCAGCTATTGATGAATGGCGGTTCTTGATGCAGAGCCATCTGAGGGATCGGGGATCATGGGTGTTCAGCGCTCTTGCCCTTTGCGCACTAAAATTCCTCCAGATTCCTTGAACCGTTTAATGATATGTACTGCAGAAGGAGAAATATACAAACCCCTTCCAATATCTTTGGAGGACTATTGGTTTTAAACATTTCAATAGCCATCTCATTTATTGACAAACTGGAGATCCTTTGACAATCTTTGCTCCCCAAAGACGCAGCCTCTTGTGTGTAAGCTTTTGTAAATCATGATTTCGGACTGTGGTGGCCTAGCGGTTAAGGTACTGGACACTAGGCCAGAAGGTCCAGGGTTTCAAATCCCACCTCAGCCAAGCTGCCACTGTTGGGTCCTTGAGCAAGACCCTTAAACCCACAATTGCTTGGATTGTAAGACTGTATCAGTTGTAAGTCGCTCTGGATAAGGGCGTCTGCTAAATGCTTGTAATAATTAAATGTCAATTTGACCTGTTGATATCACCTGTTTGAAGTCCACATTTTTTTTTGTATCCTCATTACTAGCCCTAAATTGCCCCTTCCCAACTTTGGACTGTGTTTGCAGATCTGAGATGCAAGAAACAATGTTTATTATCAAATCATATGAAGTTGACCAGACAAAATATGAAAGATCATGGGTGCACACTGTCTGCAATTAAATAAAAACTCAAAGAAAAAATGTAAGAACACTGCATTTTTTTATTCGCATTTTCCGTTCTGACAACTTTTTCTGATTTGGGGTTTGTAGTAATAATAATAATAATACCATTGTGAAACTTATCAAAAAAACTTATCTGTACCTTTGCAGGATGCTGAATCATTGGATACAATGTGTTTGATAATGACTGACTGACTGACTGAATGTTGGTGGAAAAGCTAAACAAGATGTGTGACTCTAGAATTCATACTGCAGCAGGATAATGATCCACAGTATCTATTTGAAGATCAAAGAAGACCAAAGAAGTGCTGACTGTCATGGTCTTTCCCATACATCCCATACAGTCACCTGACCTAAACCAGCATTGAGCATTTACGAGGGCACTTGAAAGCCAAGCAGTCAGAAACACAAGATGCTCTTTGGAATGCTGTGAAAGAATCCTCGAGATAACATGGGGACCATGCACAAACTGGTGCAGTTCAGGCCAGCTCAAGTGCAAGATGTTGCAGCAAAGAGGGAGCATACCCAGGGAATAATAAATTCTGAAATTCATCAGATTTTTTCCAAAACTTTTCCCTCAAATTGTTTGCTGATTATATGATTTATAATGAAAAACATTTAAAATGCCAAAACAGAAGAATTTTCACTATTCACTATATAGTCTCAGACTTTTGGCCCCACTGTACATATTTCATTAATAGGTACAACACCAAATTATGTGACATTTTTAACATGTTGCTAACATTTTGCTATGCATATAGTCAAACCAGAGTCCAAACCTTGATGTTGGGGGCATTTTTCCTTCAGCTTCGCGAGCAACGCCAGTGATGGTGCCAACCTGTGCCAGCACCAACCACCAGAATGTCTATTTTACCTGCAAATGAACAGAGATGAAATCATTCATTCATCTTCAGTAAGCATTAGGGTCAGGATAGGGGTGGATCTGGGAGCCCATTCCAGGAATACCCAAGTGTGAGAATATAAACTTCTATAGTGCACCAGTCCATCACAGTGACAAGAACTTGCAAACAATTTTTAAGCAACACCAACTCAGCATAAATTTGCTTCAGAGACAAGTACGCCTCTCAGTGCATCTCTGGAGCTTCCAGGTCCTTAGCCAAATTCTAACAATATCCTTAGTGTCAGATTTTAAATAAACATAGGTGCTTGGGTCCTGATATGAGCTACTGGAAATTTGGACAGGTATCAGAGGTTTCGTGTTTAGACGAGAAAGAAACTGGAGCTTTTAGGCAACAAATAGATGAAATGTATAGGAGAGTCTACAAGAAAGGCGAGATACAGTTTTGAGGAGCGTCTCAGTTTTTTGAAGCCCATCTTACATTACAATAACATGAAAAAAACTGAAATACCTTCACCACTGCTCCAGGATCTCCTCAGCAGTGTTATCATAATGAGCCAGTGGGTTGCTGGCACTGCGGTATTGGATCCAGAATGTGGGAGTTGGGGGATCTCGTTCTTGAGACGCCAGGCAACACCAATGTGAGACTCTGGAGAGTCAAAGCGAGCAGACGTCGGTGTCCGAAACAATCTCGGCCACCCAGAGCACGCAGCACATCCACCTACAATGCATACAAGTCACAGACATGCTGTGCATAAAGAAGTATTCTTTGAAATAGCTGATAAGCTCTTCAGAACATATCTGTTGCGGTTTCTAAATTCGTTATAGCAAAATATTAAATTATTTTCAAAATATTTAAAAAGGTCTACTCAGTGAGTTTGTGGATGCAGGGTTCCACATGAACCAAATACTGCCCCTCATATTTGTTGTGTTTGTCTGTTTATTTTCGTCCGTGTGTAATTTTGTTAGAATTATTTATGGCTTTTTTTGACTTATGAATAGTTTGAATATGAATATTGTTTTAATAATGATCTTGACTCATGCATCCTTGCCTTAGAATAAAAGGGCCAGAGCTGGGGGTTTCATAGTCAAAGAGTCTTATGGTGAATCAGAGACGTTGGGTTGCTGTCTTCTGCCTCCGTTTGGGGTTGCCAATGTCTCATGTGATCCCTCTTGGCTGTGTTTCCTACCAGTTCTCCTCTTTCTAGCTATGCTGCTATAGCTAATGCTGCCGGGGGTCTCATGCTACACATGGCATCAGTGATTGTTAATAGACACTCGGCTCTTAATCAATAACTAATTACATTTTCTGTTTTCCCTCCGAGCTGTGTTTCCGTTGACAGTTCCAGCCCCTCACAATGATGTTCCATCTGCTGAAGCTTCACTCAAGCTGCTTCCCGTCATCAGCTCCA
Source organism: Ancistrus triradiatus (assembly GCA_025084515.1). Lineage (NCBI taxonomy): Eukaryota > Metazoa > Chordata > Actinopteri > Siluriformes > Loricariidae > Ancistrus > Ancistrus triradiatus. Next base: position 20,731 of record JAJAGP010004881.1, on the reverse strand, counting down.
GCCCCATCATACACAGACCACTTAATGCTGATGTGCATACTTTCCACATTTATTTGAAGTATGATTCCATGGACTTTAGTTTCGTTCTTAGATTTATCATCTACGCCATCCAAGGAGGTTGGGTCCCTTTTTGAGTCTTGGTCCTCCCAAGGTTTCTTCTCATAACACTTAGGGAGTTTTTCCTTGCCACTGTCGCCCTAGGCTTGCTCAATTTGGGATTGGACGTAGATATTAGGAGATAATCTAAACTTTTAAAGTTGCTTTGAGACAATGCTCCATTGTAAAAAGGGCTATATAAATAGATCTGACTTGACTATAATTCAGATCCTATAATTCTTTTTTCAGAAAAAACAGCTTCTATAGGCTACAGTCACAAGCATTTAGTGTGACCTCCCCTTACACTTAAGCATTAGCAGCATTTGGCAGCTTCATCCAGATGCCAAGTTGACCCTTCTACAGGTCAAGAAGCTTCATCAGGAATGGACTCTAAAGCTAGAAGCCATTAAACCTCTTTTTCAGAAGGGAGCGGTGTAAAAAGGCTAAGATATGCTTAGGCTCCCTAAGATCGGAATGAAGATCGGTGGAAAACAGTACTATGGAGTGACGAATCCAAGTTTGAAATTTTTCCAGTTGTCAACAATGTTATACATGATCATTTACCATTGCTAAAACACCAAATCTAATGGTGGCCTAAGAGTTTGCACAGGTACTGTTTAAGCTTCATCACAGTTATAGTAATTTGGAAACAGCATCAAGTTCTGCAAGCATCTTACAAGGCACAGCAAGGCAATGAATGAGTTATGTTTAAGATAAATAATGCATGTCACTAGTAATAAGTCCACTGTAAAAATTATGTCACTATTTTTATTATTTAAATAAATAAAGTAAACTTTTGGAAGCAGAAGACTGGGTGGCAGCTAAGAAAAAGTTTGGGAACCAATGCACTAACCTTTTCCATGCTCATTTTCTCAGGCATGACAATGATACAGCGATATCCTTTTACTGCTGCGACCAGTGCAAGGCCAATACCTGACAACAGACAGTCACACATTTAGAAATACTACATATAATAAAAACTTTACAACTTAAATGCACAGAACCATGATCATTAAAATTCAAATATACAGTGGTACCTCGGTTCCCGACCACCTTGGAACTCATTGAATTCTTGACACATTTTGACTAGAAAAATTTGTCTCAGTTCTCGAAGTTTGCTCAGTACTCGGTGCACTTGCTTAAACTTGTACGAGTCGAGCTGCGTGACTCGTTTCAGACGAAACTTGATTCATGATTCAGTACACAGTGATTCTATAGTATATTCTACACTATAGTTTGGTTGAATTACTGTCAAGTTCATAACTCTTGAGAGAATAACTCTGCTATTAAGAATGTCACTGGTTTTTAAAGTGTGCTAACTGTTTTAGCTAAAGTCACAACAATCCAACAAATTCAGCCTTCACACAGACAAAAATGTAAACATCACACCCGTGTTTCCAGAGGTGGGCTCGATAATGGTGTCTCCAGGTTTGAGGATTCCAGCTCTCTCTGCATCCTCCACCATACGGACACTGATGCGATCCTTCACACTGCCTCCAGCGTTAAAGAACTCACACTTAGCCACTGCAGACCGACAGAAACACACAACCCATGCTGTAGTTAAATCCATACATATGTCATCCATCTCAGACTCGTTCAGGGAATCCTTTACAGATCAAAGCACAGTCATGTGACTAAAAATTAAATGGATACAGGTGAATGCCAGGACAGTATCACCTGAAGATTAACAGAAGTTTAAGACAAAAAGGAAATGCATTAATATGTCAACAATACAGTGGTTTCAACTGACAGGCTGCCACTGACCTGAAGAGGGCTGTAAATCAGAGTGCACTTAAATTTTTCCTTAACACTGCACAGCTCTAATCAGCAAATACAAGAAAGGGTACAGCTGCAGAAGGAGTTTCTACAAGTTATTAACACATTATCTACACTTTTTATATCCAGGACTGCGAATTAATTGTTTAAAAATGAATACATTCAAAAAAGATTCATTATTATTATGCCGAATTAGGACAAACTACATTTTATGAGGCATTAAATTAATAAAGAAACCCGCGCAAGTCCAAAAGGCTGATAAGTTTTCCATGCAACTGTACTTTATACTATGGCCATTCATGGAGAAGTATCTGGGCAAAGAACCAATTGTGTCATCATCGCCTAATTCCAGCAGATTTACATGTACCACAGTTCACCTTAATTGACAGCAGTATGTATGTCTCATACCAAATCTTAGTCGAAATTACTATGAAAGTGTTAGGATGCCATGCCAGGAATGGCCCATAGGTGGCAGCAACGCTCCACATTCTTGACTCCTGACAGCCGCTTTGGTTGAGCTGTCAAAGTCTATTGACAGCTCAATCAGAGCAAAGGATCCTCAGCTGCTGCTTGTGGGTATTTAAGACCCTCGTCACAGGCAGTAGCTGTCGGATCATTGCTCCAACACGCCAGTTATGCCACCTGATCTTCGCCTTTTGCGAATTGGTCACTGTTGGCCGCTTAAAGCGTGTCTTTTGAGACTTCATCTGTCTCACCCGCTCTCCACAGAGCTTCCCGTTTCTTTCTCCCGATCGCCTTTTGTTTGTTCTATTTATTTGGTAGGCTCAGCGGACGACCAGCCTCGGCAAGGAGGTCGGCCTTGTAGTGCTCCTGAAGGACATGAGGTAAGACAGGGCATTAGTTATAGTGTAGGGTTGAGAATTTACTCGCTCCATTCTCTTCTGTTTTTCCCTCCGCGTTGCCGCTGACTACCGCGGCACTTCCGTCTCCTTTCACTTTTAGCGATCGGTATTTTCTTTCCCTCCGCCCTTTTTCCGTTTTGGGCCGGCAAGCGATAGCTTTTACTTTCGCTTCGTTCCCTTATTTGTATTTATTGTATTCGGTTTATTTATTTTCGCTTCGGCTCGTTTGGAAGATCCGAAGCCTTAGCTCCGCCCCTTCCAAAGCGAGCCGGATCTCCTGTGTGTGTGTGTGTGCGTGCGTGTATGCGCGTGTGTGTTTGTGTGCGTGCGTGCATGTGCGTGCGTGTGTGCGCGTGTGTGCTTGTGTGCGTGCGTGCATGTGCGTGTGTGTGCGCGCGCGTGCGTGTGTGTATGTGTGCGTGTGCGCGCGTGCGTGTGTGTATGTGTGCGAGCGTGAGTGCGCGTGCGTGTATGTGTGCGTGCGTGCGTGTGTGTGCATACGTGTGTGCGCGTGCGTGTGTGCTTTCCTTCACACACAGGGGGGATTGGCTTTTGTTGGTTATTTCTTTGATCTACCCTCAGTGGTCGGGTGGAGCGATCGGTTATACCACTAATCATTGATGTGGTCGACCTGGGTTCGCTCCCCAGCCACTGAGGTGACTTTATTTATTTAGTTTCTCATTTATTTGCATTTTATTATTTATTGTTTTATTTCTTTGTAATATTTCAGTTCACTACTACCATCTGGAGCTCACTGCATTTGGGTCCTAACCCCTTTTTTCTATTTACTTTTGACGGTTCGCCATGTTGAAACGATGATCCGACAGAATGATCCGACCAGCCAAGGGACCCAGCGTTTGCTCCTGGACCCTCAGACGCCGCAGACGGCGGGTTTCGCTACCCGGGTCGCGGTTAGCATTTGGGGGGCCCCTCAGCATTCGTGACCAAGACGCTGAGGATTTTTTGTATCCTCACTACGAGGATTTTTGTCATGACGTCGATGAGGAATTCTCTTATCCCCACGATGAGGATCTTTCGTATCCTCCTAAGGAGGATTTTTCTTATCCTCGGGCTGAGGAGTTATCGTATCCTCACGAGGACGATTTTTCTTATCATTTTGCTGAGGATTTCTCTCATCCTCGGGTCGAGGATTTTTCTCAGCCTGCCCCTCCCAGATCGCCCAGCCCTCGCCGCTGTCGCCGTCCACGTGGAGCCCGCATGGATTTGTTCAGCGGCGTCATCCATCCGGACTCCCAGCCACTTATTCCTCCTCCCGAACCAATGACCATTTTTAACATTGATCAAGGTCCCGCGAGCATGCAGGAATACGTGGCTGAATTTAGAACCCTAGCCGCACAGAGCAGCTTGCATGGGCCGGCCCTCATGGGGCCCTTCAGAACAGGGTTTCATGATGATGTGGACATTGAGCTGTGCTTCCTTCCACCCGCCTCTTCCTTTGACCACCTTATTGACTTGGCTAGGTTGGCAGAGACCCACCTCGATCAGCGTGCAAGGAAGAGGAGGGAGGAAATCCGTTGCGGCTCAAGTCCACCCGGCTCCATGCCAGGGTCTATAGCGCCACCTAGCCCCGTTCGCGACTGCACAGAACGCTCCAACTGGCAGACCGAGCACACTGCGCCCCCCAGTGTTGAACCTGGGCTCGTTGCGCACTCATGCTCCGCACCTGGGCAATCAGACCCCGTGCCAGAGCCTATAGCGTCACCTAGCCCCGTTCGCGAGCGCACAGAACGCTCCAACTGGCAGAGCGAACACACTGCGCCCCCCCAGTGGTGAACCTGGGCTCGACGCACTTTCAAGTTCGGCACCAGGGCAGTCAGACCTCGTGCCTGAGCGTATGGCGCCCCTGGGCCTGTACCTGGCCCCGCCGCGCACACAAGCCCCGTGTTCGAGCACAAAGACTCTACGGTGAGGCACTTCACGCCGCCTGGCCCCGTACAGGAGCCCACTGCGCCACCTACCCCCGCGTCTGAGCAGGAAAGCTCCACGCCTGGGTGTTTTGCACACCGGTCGTTGCCGCCGACCCCTGTGCTTCGGTCACGTAGACCGATTCCTGCGCCGCGATCGTTGGCCCCGATCCCCACGCCACGGTCACTTAGACCGATTCCTGCGCCCCTTGACTCCTTGCAGGGGTGCAACACTCGTACTCAGAAAGCCCCTCGGCCACGGGCCGTCTCTCCTAGGACCCCTGGGATCCTCGACCTTAAACAAAGGACCAGGTCAGTCCTGGAGTTAGTAGGGGACTTCAACAACGTTGCCGTCACTTCCGGCTTCAATGACCAGGTCCTCATAGCCCTTTTCTTTCGGGCGCTTAATGAGGAGGTGTTGAGCGAGCTGGATCAGCTCGGGCCACCCTCCTCTATTGCAGAGCTTTACGACCTGGCCATTGATGCAGAGTTTCGCCTTCGTAAATCCCGTGGGAGGTCCTTCAGGGTCACTGAGGGCCTAACAGGTCTCGAACCTCAGCAATTAAGCTCTGTTGCGGAGACCGCCGCGCCCGTTGGCCCCGCACTTGGGCAGTCAGACCCCGTGCCTGAGCGTATGGCGCCCCCTGGCCCTGTACCTGGGCCCGCTGTGCACGCAAGCCCCGTGTTCGAGCACAAAGACTCCACGGTGAGGCAGTTCGTGCCGCCTGGCCCCGTACAGAAGCCTTATGTGCCTTTAGGCCCCGTGTTTGAGCACAAAGGCTCCACGGAGAGGCTTACAGCGCAGACTAGCTCCGTTCACAAGCGCACTGAACGCACTAGCTGGACGAGTGAGCGCACAGCGCCCCCCAGCGGTGAACCTGGGCCCAACGCGCTTTCAAGCTCCACACCGGGGCAGTCAGACCCCGTGCCTGAGCGTATGGCGCCCCCTGGCCCTGCACTGGGGCCCGCCGCGCAAGTCGGTCTTGTGTTTGAGCAGCTAGACTCCACGGTTGCACTGTTAGCGCCGCCTGGCCCCGTACAGGAGTCCATTGTGCCTCCTAGTCCCACGTTTGAGCCAGAAGGCTCCACGCCTGGGTATTTTGCACACCGGTCGTTGCCGCCGACCCCTGTGCCTCGGTCGCGCAGACCGGTCCCTGTGCCGCGATCGTTCCTTCCGATCCCCGCGCCCCAGTCACAAAGACCGATCCCTGCGCCGCGATCTCTGGTCCCGATCCCCGCGCCACGGTTGCCATGACCGATCCCTGCGTCGCCATGGTCGCCTTTGTTAGCCACGTCTCTGAGATCCTTGGCGTCTATGCGGTTGGCCAGATCCCTGGCCCCGGGCCTTTTTCGTCGGCCTCTGCAGGTCGGATCCGGCTCTTTTTCCGCCAGTGCCGAGCTCCGCCCCCGAATGGCCGGTCTCCGCCCATGAGTCGCCAGCCCTGGGCCCTGTCCCTGGGCCGCCAGGTTTCGACCTCTGCTTCTGGGTTGCTGGATTCTGCTTTTGCGCTGCAGAGCCCTGCTCCTCAGCCAGCGGCCCTCAGGTTGGTCTCCAGGACCAGTGAGTGGGTCACTCGGCTCGCTGTAGACACCGGACCTGCCAGCGCCTGCCCCCCCCGTTCAGTCCTTTGCTGGGGGTTTCCCCATTCGTCGGACGCTCAACCCCGAACGTGTCCGACAGGCCCGGGGCGCCTAGGTGGACGCTTGCGGGCGTCGGGACGACGCCCTTGGGGGGGGTACTGTTAGGATGCCATCCTGACAGCCGCTTTGGTTGAGCTGTCAAAGTCTATTGACAGCTCAATCAGAGCAAAGGATCCTCAGCTGCTGCTTGTGGGTATTTAAGACCCTCGTCACAGGCAGTAGCTGTCGGATCATCGCTCCAACACGCCACTTATGCCACCTGATCTTCGCCTTTTGCGAATTGGTCACTGTTGGCCGCTTAAAGCGTGTCTTTTGAGACTTCATCCGTCTCACCCGCTCTCCACAGAGCTTCCCGTTTCTTTCTCCCGATCGCCTTTTGTTTGTTCTATTTATTTGGTAGGCTCAGCGGACGACCGGCCTCGGCAAGGAGGTCGGCCTTGTAGTGCTCCTGAAGGACATGAGGTAAGACAGGGCATTAGTTATAGTGTAGGGTTGAGAATTTACTCGCTCCATTCTCTTCTGTTTTTCCCTCCGCGTTGCCGCTGACTACCTTCCGTCACTTCCGTCTCCTTTCACTTTTAGCGATCGGTATTTTCTTTCCCTCCGCCCTTTTTTCCGTTTTGGGCCGGCAAGCGATAGCTTTTACTTTCGCTTCGTTCCCTTATTTGTATTTATTGTATTTGGTTTAATTTATTTGCGCTTCGGCTCGTTTGGAAGATCCGAAGCCTTAGCTCCGCCCCTTCCAATGCGAGCCGGCTCTCCTGTGTGTGTGCGTATGTGTGCTTGTGTGCGTGCATGTGTGCTTGTGTGCGTGCGTGCATGTGCGTGTGTGCGTGCGTGTGTGTATGTGTGCGTGCGTGTATGTGTGCGTGCGTGCGTGTGCGTGCATACGTGTGTGCGCTTGCGTGTGTGTGTGTGTGTGTGTGTGTGCGTGCTTTCCCTCACACACACGGGGGATTGGCTTTTGTTGGTTATTTCTTTGATCTACCCTCAGTGGTCGGGTGGAGCGATCGGTTATACCACTAATCATTGACGTGGTCGACCTGAGTTCGCTCCCCAGCCACTGAGGTGACTTTCTTTATTTAGTTTCTCATTTATTTGCATTTTATTATTTATTGTTTTATTTCTTTGTTATATTTCAGTTCACTACTACCATCTGGAGCTAACTGCATTTGGGTCCCAACCCCTTTTTTCTATTTACTTTTGACGGTTAAACATCTTTCTGTTACGGTTCGCCATGTTGAAACGATGGCGAACCGTAACAGAAAGATGTTTAAACAATCTAAACATTAAGACCCAAAGTCAGTTAAACCTTTTAATCTGGCTAAAAAAAAAGCACAAATAGAAGCCTGCAGTCCAAATAAGATCTGCATCACTATTAGAGATTGTATGGGTGACTTACATAAATAAGTATATAAATAAAAATAAATGAATAAATAAGCTGCTACTGATCCTAGGGATTAACAAGGCGTGTATGGAGTGAACAAGTGCTTGAGTTCGGTTATTCTATCTTATGAAATATCCCAGAGCTAGCCATGTATGGCTTTAAACATAATTAGCAGGACTTTGTAGACAATAACTTTAACAATACAGGTACAATCAGTTTAAATGAAGTATGGTTGTGGTAATTTGATCTGATGACTCATATGTTTTGATTAGGACACACTAAAACAGAATTTTAGAACTTTTTGCAAAATTATTAAAAAGCATGGACATAAGTATTCAGACTTTTGCTATGACACCTGAAATTTAACACCATTTCTCTTGATTATCATCGACATGTTTCTACACCTTGACTGGAGTCCACTTGAGGTAAATTTGCTTGACTGGACATGATTTGGAAAGACGCACACCTGCCTATATAAGGTTTCACAGCTAAATGCATATCAGACCAAAAAACCAAGCCATGAGGAGGGCACAACTGCCTGTGAAGCGAAGAGACAGGATTGTGTGAAGGCACAGATCTGGAGAAGGACTACAAAAAAATCTGCTGCACTGAAACTTCCAAAGAGCAGAGTGGCCTCCATAATTCTTAAATGGAAGAACTTTAGAACAACCAGGACTCTTCCTAGAGCTGACCGCCCCACCAGACTAAGTAATTGGGGGAAAAGGGCCCTGGTAATAGAGGTGACCAAGTCACCAGATCACTCTGCATGAGCTCCAAAAAGAGAAACCTCCAGAAGATCACTCCACCAATCTGGGCTTTATGGCAGTGTGTTCAATCTGTTCATCAGACCAGAGAATCTGGTTTCTCATAGGCTAAGAGTCGTTTAGGTGCTTTTTTGCAAACTACATGCGGGCTTTTGCATCTTTTACTGATTACTTGTTTGGCCACTCTGTCAAAGCCCAGACTGATGGAGTGCTACAGTGATCCGCACAAAGGATCTTTGGAGCTCAGCCAGAAAGACCATTGAGCTCTTGGTCACCTCTCTTACCAAGGCCCTGCTCCACCGATAACTTAGTGTGGCAGGGCTCCCAGCTTGGGCAAAATCAGTGTTTCTCTATTATCTGCTTAGAAGCGTGTAGGCCTTTAATGGTTTCGTATTTAAACCGATTCCATGCTATGAGCTCTCTGGCTTGGGATAGAACGTTCATGCATATTAAACACCAGTCTTTGAGTATGAGGGTTAAAACAAGTTATCCAAAGGCAGCCACTCAACAGCTGAAATTCCTGGCCTGTGGTATAGTCAAGATTCAGGAGTGTGATTTTTGAAAAATGCGGCGTAATGCTTGAACCACACTGCCAGCTGTAATGGGACTGTAAGGCATGAGAATAAGAAGGAGCATGTGCTTAAAGATAATCTCTGGCGCTGGGTTTAGCAAAATCCTTAGGTCTGATCTGTTAAATAAAAACTGAACTCGTTCACCCATGGAGCTGGTTAATGAGGGTCAGTCTGCAGTTTAAGCCCTGTTAAAGCTCTGTCTACAATGTTTGAATACGGAAGGGTCTTTGTTGCACTACTGGACCTGAACATTCCTATGTATCTCCACCCCTCCAAATTAAAAGATTAATACTCCAGGCAACATCATACATCTATCTATGTTGGAGGCTGATCCAACATTACACATGAGATAATGAGTTACGCAACTTGCTTCCCTCTGCTTAAACATAACGTAGTAGATGAATGTATCAAGAAGTAGGCTTAAGATCACAAAAGAGAATAGCAGCTTTATCTTTTTCAAAATGTTGCTAAATTCGATAAAATGTCGCTCCAGAAAACAAATTGTCCCCAACATGCTCTTGGTTTATTAATATCATATTCTTTGTCTTTTGTTAAAAATACAAGCATGTCCACATTTTCAAGCATAAGGAAAGTTTAAAGCCAAGTCCAGATGTAGTAAGAGAACTTTTGGTTTTCCATTGGTCACAAGTAGCTGGTATTCTATAGTGTTGAGCATGAAGACTATAATCACATGACTCCACCAACATTGGAGGCAGGGAGCTACTAAGCTTTAATCTGCAACTCATGTTAAGCAACTTTATTATTTCTAAGTGTTGCTGATGCAACATTGTAGGCAGATCAAGACAACTGTAGGCGGTACCTCTCCTGTACATGCCACTCAACATGTAGACCTTACATGCAACAAGAACATTAGATTTGACAAACTGGGAAAACACTACACCGTAGTTCAACAACTGGAAAATTCCACTCCCCCACTCCCTATACTCACAGATTTCACACTTTAGGTCAAACAATGTTGGGATCTTGTTGAGGCGGACCAAAGGTGTATCTCCAATCCTTCTTAAGATGTTTGGAAGTATTTTGGGAGCTTCCTCCCTGTGAAAAGATAAAGCACATTTATGCTGACATTTTCACCACATAAAACTTTACAGGTGATCACCAGTGAGCAGACATCCAAATACGGCATGAGTTTCTGCATGTTTAATATGTCACAACTAACGCATGGACACTATTAAGCAGTTGTTACCCTGAAGGGCTCAGTGTTTGTCTATAGACATGCCATGACTTTGCTTGGTTTTTATGAACGTGTTTTCTATGGGTGTGTCAGAATGCTAAAGCCAACAGTGTCAGCATATATACACACACATGAATCTGCAAAGCAAATGTCAGGCAAAAATTTGATTAAAAACAAATGGCCAAGTCATTGCGTGTCATGTTGTTGATTCATCAATGATAAAGCAGCACAAGGCTTTGGGAGTGTGCGACCTCAGATTACCCGGAGGCAGTGGCTGTTTTTAACTTCAGCAGCTGTTAAGTCTGTTAAGTCACTTCTCCATGTCATTTCTCATTTCACTATGTATAGAAAGCAGTATAGAACTATTTACCTGGCAAGGTGCCATTGCTATTAACAAATCTGCCCTTGAGACAATGTCAAGCAGGATGTAAAGTATGTACTTAGGTAAACAAAAACCAGGAATCTCCTAGAAAGCAACCCATTCATCTGAAACCCTTCACTTCGTATCTTTTTTAATACCTGACAAAAGCTCAATGATTATCCATGTTAACATCACTAAACTTATTTCATATTTCAGCAGATGCTCTATGGGAGTGGGCTACTCGAACACTTCAGAATTTACATTGCAGAATTGTTTTATTCATTTTCAATATAGGAAACATTTTTGTAACCAAGTCATGTTTCTAAACCTATTTTTGAAAAATACATTTTTTTTTTCAAACCTCTGGTATTCATAACGTACAGTTGAGGATTAAATACACAATCAAACGTGATTGTTCGCCCAATCTATTCAATACTTTTCAACTTAAAACCAAACAGCAGCTGTTAAACGTAGTGTTGTTACTCACCGTTTTGAGCAGAAGTGTGGAGAGTCCATGTTTGGCCCCTCTAGCTTCCATGTGCACCTGCTTGGCAGATCTGGACGGATCCACTTCCTCTCCATGAAGCTCTCCTCCCCATTTTCTGTTACATTCAGTTTGGTGATTTCTTTCAACTTATCACCTCCACCGAGGTCTGATGTGCTGTTGACTTCATTCTTCAGAAGAGCCATCTTGTTGGTTTGGGGGCAGGCAGGACCCAGAAAGCTGAATCTGGACAGACAAGTAGTGGGGCCAGTGGTTGCATGATTTAAGCAAGTCCAGCAAACACGTGTCGTGCAATTCACAACACTACACCTGTATAACTACTTCCAAACATTCACTTAATCTACTAATCTAGGAATTTAGCAGGTACAGGTTGTGTGTGAACGCTTCAAGGACTAGAACAAATCCTGAGTAATTACCAGAAAGCTCATGTGTGAGCTGATGCATTACCAGGTAAGATGTACTGACATATACTGAGGGTTTTAAAGTTTAGCACTGAAGAGAGACATCAGGAGCAAAGTAAAGTAACTACAAAATCAGTTTTCCTGAAATTTGTCAGGTAAATTTAAGCACTTTTTAAAGCATACTAAATTATAAGCAAATATGAGAAAATTAAAAAGCATACTGGATAAAACAAAAGCAATTTGGCATTCTTCAGGATTAGGACATTATGGACAAGATCATTCCTCAGGACAAGAAACAATTTATGGAAAGTTTATTGTAATTCATTTGATAATCGTAGTAATTGAATAAACCCATCTGTTTGCAAAACTCTTTTTTATTTTATTTTCATGTTTGTTCCTGACATTAAGCATAAAAGCTGCCTGATTAGATGTACAAGTATCGTGAAGTGATACAGCTGGAATTATTTAAAAAATATACAGTTGTGCTTAAAAGTTTGTAAACCCTTTATAATTTTCTATATTTCTGCATAAATATGACCTAAAACATCATCAGATTTTCACACAAGTCCTAAAAGTAGATAAAGAGAACCCAGTTAAACAAATGAGACAAAAATATTATACTTGGTCATTTATTTATTGAGGAAAATGATCCAATATTACATATTAGTGAGTGGCAAAAGTATGTGACCCTCTAGGATTAGCAGTTAATTTGAAGATGAAATTAGAGTCAGGTGTTTTCAATCAATGGGATGACAATCAGGTGTGAGTGGGCACCCTGTTTTATTTAAAGAACAGGGATCTATCAAAGTCTGCTCTTCACATCACACATTTGTGGAAGTGTATCATGGTACGGACAAAGGAGATTTCTGAGGACCTCAGAAAAAAGAGTTGTTGATGCTCATCAGGCTGGAAAAGCTTACAAAACCCATCTCTAAAGAGTTTGGACTCCACCAATCCACAGGCAGACAGATTGTGTACAAATGGAGGAAATTCAAGACCATTGTTACCCTCCACAGGAGTGGCCGACCAACAAAGATCACTCCAAGAGCAAGGTGTGTAATAGTTGGCGAGGTCACAAAGGACCCCAGAGTAACTTCTAAGCAACTGGCCTGCATTCCAGCATAAGAACCTTATCCCATCTGTGAAACATGGTGGCGGTACCATGTTTTGGGTACCTGTTTTGCTGCTGTTTTGCTCTGGGCAGGACGGCTTGCCATCATTGATGGAACAATGAATTCTGAATGATATCAGAGAATTCTAAAGGAAAATGTCAGGACATCTGTCCATGAAACTGAATCTCAAGAGATGGTGGGTCATGCAGCAAGAGAAACGACCCTAAGCACACAAGTCGTTCTACCAAAGAATGGTTTAAAGAAGAATAAAGTTCATGTTTTTTGGAAATGGCCAAGTCAAAGTCCTGACCTTAATCCAGTGGAAATGCTGTGGAAGGACCTGAAGTGAGCAGCTAATGTGAGGAAACCCACCAACATCCCCAGAGCTGAGGAAGCTGTTCTGTACGGAGGAATGGGCTAAATTCCTCCAAAGCCGGTGTGCAGGACTGATCAACAGCTACAGGAAACGTTTAGCTGCAGTTATTGCTGCACAGGGGGGTCACACCAGATACTGAAAGCAAAGGGTCACATACTTTTGCCACTCCACTAATATGTAATATTGGATCATTTTCCTCAATAAATAAATGACCAAGTATAATATGTGTCTCATTTGTTTAACTGGGTTCTCTTTACTTTTAGGACTTGTGTGAAAATCTGATGATGTTTTAGGTCATATTTGTGCAGAAATATGGAAAATTCTGTACCACTGTATATGTATGCATTTAATTATTTTTCTTTTTACATTGTTGCTGCTTTTTTTTTATTATTAAAATATTATATTCAGCTGGTACAAAGAATTTCACCTTTTCAGAGTTTTTAGAAGTCTCCTTTCTACAAGTTCATGCCCTTACCAACAAAACAAACCAAACCAAAACCAAAAAAGGCTATTCTAAACAGGTTTGCCAATCAGTTAAAGGAACCAGATGAACCGGTTTAAAATGATCATGCTTAGGAAATCTAACATGTCACTTAAGCTTGAATTTTTAAGGAACGTGTTCTATTCAGATTCACAAAACACCATTAATGGCTTAATTAATGTAAAGCTGATTTGCTCATTTGCTCATAATTAGAATTAGCAGACAAACCGGTTAGCCAAAACATTAAACCACTTGGTCTGCATCAAATTATTGTCCACATGAATGCCCGGACCCAGGGTTTCCCCACAGAACATTCCCCAGAGCATTGTTATGACACGTTCTCCAGAGGCATTTTCCTCAGGACAAGAAACAATTTAAGGAAAGTTTTTCTAATCCATTTGGAAAACTTGTACCACAGTAGCTGTTCTGTTCATTTGGATCAGACAGCATAGGATCTGATGCTCTTGTGCATTGATGAGCCTTGGGTGCCAAAACCCTGCTGCTGGTTTATCATACTTTTGGACAATAAGGGATTCCAACTTTGCTGAGGTCTTTAGGTGATTAAAAGTGTCCTTATAATTTGACAAATCTGCTTCCCTCTGTGAGCTGGCAGCTCAATGGAGAGAGATATCTGCTGGAAACAACAGATCCCGAGTTCCTGGAAATCCTGGGTGAGGCTGAAACATGAAGGTCAGGTACACGGCCAAAAGTATTGGGACATGCCCCCCACTCCCAGCCAAAAGTATGTGGACACGCCCCCACACGTGGTCAAAAGTATTGGGAGGCCCCCGAACGCATCCAAAAGCACTGGGACACTTTTGGCCGTGTGTGGGGGCGTATCAGGTCACACCCCCACACGCAGCCAAACATATTGGTCATGCCCCCACATCTGGCCAAAAGTATTGGGACACGCCCCCACACACAGCCAGAAGTAATGGGACACGTCACCGCAAGCGGCCACAAGTATTGGGACACGCATTCAAAAATGAAGTAGTCAGTTAGCACAGTTTAATAACCAAACTAGTAACTTTATAAACATTAGTAAAACCTTTACATAGGCTAATTATGTGCAAATGATCCATTACAAAGCAAATGTGCTGGATATACCCACTGTCTGATGCAATTGCAGTCATATAGGTTTATTGTTGAAAGGTGTGGGCTATTATTAAATGCTGATGTGACTCAAAGCATTTCAGTGCAATAAAACAATAAAGGAAATGATATCAAGCTGGTTTTATTTTCACATACTCTGAAGACTCTGGATTTGCAAATCTGGACATACGGTTAAGACTCTGGACTTGCAGATTAAAGCTTCTGGTATCCAGAACAAGCAGCCCCAACTTCATATACATCAAACGTGCTTGCCTTTTGAAAACCTAAATGAGGCTTTTTGGCTTATGAGCTGCAAAAACCCTTTTAACAGTTCACAACGATGGCCAGTCAGATGTTTTAGAAAGAGCGGTAGATAAATGTTAATATTGCTGTTAACAACAATAAAGAATTTTTTGCAGGATTCCTGCCAATATTCACATGACCTTGCAGCATGAAGATTTGCTTGCTGAACTCTCACATTGGGAATGAATATATAAGATATGCCTGCGGAACATGCACTCACGGAGTGGTTGCTTATGCTCATGCTGGACCTTCACATTCGGAATGAAAATGTAGCCTAATACTCATTAGAAACTAATGTAAAAAATTAACAGTTTACTGCTGTTGTTATGGAAAGCGATGTCTAGTAGTAGCCTGACGTTCAGCCCATGGAATGTTTTCAGTATTTAAAATAAAATGAAATAAAATCTTTCTATATTTACCAGAAGCATTCTCAGTACTTTAATAGTAAAATCCCTTAATAGTAAAAAAAACTATGTAGGCCTACCCCCGAAACGAAAAAGGCTACTTTATTGTGTTTATATAATTGTGCCTAATTTTACCACCATTTCAGTTTGTGTTACGCAAACATGGCTTGGTAAAGTTAGGTTGATACTGAATATTCAGCGTATATTAGCATTTCACCCCTACTTCTGCTCACAAACAATCTCCTAAACCAACATCCTAAAATGTCTAAACAAACCTCAACAACTTCCCCCGTTTTAACATATGCATATAATTGGAAGTGCAAGTATTCTAAACATGAATGTAGTCATTTTTAATATAACAAATTGCTATGACACATCCATATGACATATAGATCAAAAATCACATACAACAAAGTTTAGTTAAATATCTCTTTAGTAAAATGTCACTTTCGTAAAACGTCTCTTGAATTTTAATGATCTTTTCATTTAGCAAATTACTACTGTGACGCATCAATATGACTTAAAATCACTTGTGTAGAGACACCTGCTAAACATCCTACAAACAAAAGTTGTGAGAGCGCAACTTAATATCTTATATAATTTCCTCATAATAATAATATAAATTCCTTATACCATAATTTCCTGTCTCACCGCGATTTACAAACTGTAATGAATACCCAGTGTCAGGCTAACTTTACTCAGCTGTTCTGGATAACACAAACTGGAATAGGTAGTAGTAAAATTAGGCACGTATATATAAACACAAGAGTAGCCCATTTTATTTTTAAAGAAGCAGTTATATTTGGGGGGGGGATATCGTTTTTTAGTATTAAAGGTACTGAGAATACTTCTAAAATGTCCCAGAAGTTGAATCTGTTCATCTGGGCATAGAATTTGACAAAATCTATGTCCAGATGAACAGATTCAGCTTCTGGGATTTTCTTACCTGGATTATTGAGCATGCATCAAGACTTCTAAAATGTATTTTTAAATGTTTAAGTGTTTTTTTTTTTAAATGTTTGCTTTCCTGTCATACTGAAAAAACGTTCCATGCGTTTCTAATGAGTACTAGGCTACCTCTTCACTTCAAATCTGAAGGTTCAGCGTGAGCAAAAGTAAATCTTCATGCCGAAAGAGCATGTGAATAATCCGGCTCTGAAGATTCAGCATGAGCATGCGCAAACCTTCATGTTCCGCAAGTGCATGTTCCTCAAGCACATCTCCATGCCACAGGAGCATGAATATCGGCAGGACTCAACCCCCATATTAGGGGCCGCATCCTTTGGAGGCTGCATTTGAAGACTACAGTCTACGCAACCCTTGAAGGATATAGGCTACTTGCGTAAACAGCGTAGACCACATCCTTCAAACCTGCCGCTATGACGCCATCGGTCCTTAAACGCTCCGAAGCATGCAGCCCCGGAAGGTTCTTCTCATTGTAACATAATATACAGACCTAAATAATAAGTTGTGGACAGACTCTGGAACTCTCCACCCCCCCAAATCTCCTCCATCACAGTGCAATATCCTAGACTACTACTACAACCGCACATTTCTGCACTGTAATGCTTTTACTTCTTAACTATTACCATTACTAAGCATCTTAGCTTTGTACATTCCTAACTTCTATATAGAGTTATTACCCCGGTGTCCTCACACGTTCTAAAGACACCCATCAGGTTAATTGGCTCTAAATTGGCCTAGTCTGAATGTGTCTGAAAAGTCTGATGCAACCTTGCTGGTGTCATGAATAGCCGTTGTTGCTGATGCAATGTCAAACAAACGGGTGCGAGGTTTCCAAAGCACGTTTTCATTCCGGTTTTTGAACCACCAAATATTTCGCTTAGCTTTCTGCTTTTCTCTCGGGAATATTAGAAAGTCGGCTAATCAAAAGTAACCGTGTAGTAGCGGCACACGGGATGCTCACACTACGCCTCCTGGAAACATTGAAATGGAATCAAGTCGTAGATCAGCCTAAGATAACGTAGCAGTTGTATGTATGTTTAATGTAGGATATAAAAGCATACTACATAATTGTACTTTTTGCTAATTTAATCAGGCATTTAACAGCTTTTTGAGCTGCCCTACCAAAAATTCACTGCATCACTAACTAAGGCTGTATAGAAACCAGCCTCCATACAAACCCAGCCGTCATTTGCCTCCTGCCCCATCAGAACCCTTAATCAGAGATACCGGCTACATCGGGAAGTGTGGGATTATGCAGAAAGAGCATAAAAAAGGAAATAATGAAAAAGGAAAACACACTTACCTAAGTGCGGAAGAGCTGGGACTCGAACAATGACACCGGATTTGGCGCTTGTTAATTTTCGTACATTTGCATGCGCACGGTTCCTCAGCACTGCCTCTCCATTCTCTGTTAAAGAGCTATACCGGGGGTTAGCCGACAGACGGCGTGGCCTTTTCCAGAGCGCTGATTGGCTACAGCTGGCTCAGTGTGTCTAATCCAGCCAATCAAATCTTCAGACGCTCTTCCGTCAGCATGCTCTTGATATCGAATTATTTGTAAATACGGCACGGATATCGTGTTCACTCGATACTGGATAGTGTACACTTACTGTGTATTTTTGAATCGCTTTAAAGTCATTAAAAAACAATCTTTATACCATTTTGATTTATGTTAGACGTTTGCTGTAGTGTAATCTAACATTTATGTGGTAGTGCCTGCCCAAATTAATTATTATAATTTTATTTATTAGGTTTTTTTTATTTGTTTTAAACTAAAGATATTAGCAAATGGGAGATTTTGAAAATGTACCCAAGGACTCTGATGGGAGACAGAGCAGGTTTACTTTAACTAACCCTGAGTTTCTCACACCGAAGCACAAACACTACGGAGGAATCTCCGTCTGCAGAGGCTGATCAGACCCCGCTTTAATGTTTCCTCGTTCCCTGATGATTATCTGTGTGAGCCTTAGCGTTTCTCAGCACAGTCCATCATTTCTATGAACAATCTTCTCCGCTCTCAGTCGCTCATATGACCCTCCGTGGACATGCCTTGAGTTCGGAGCAAATTCTTTGTGTTATGCTCCAAGGGGAGTTTTCTACAAAACAGTGATGCTGAGCATTTCTAAAGCAGCCGTCGTCGGGCTGTTCAGAAAGTGACTCTGCATTTTTAAAAACGGCTAATATAAACCTATTTATAATATGTGTGGTGTTCCCAAGTCACAGAGCCACAAACCTGATCAAAGAAGAATCCCACAGAATTTCAGGTATCAGTCTAAGCAACGAGTAATTTATTAGCATGAAGCTTTGAGACTTGAATCAGTTAATATGATTTTAATATTAATATGATTTTAGGGTTTCCAAGTGTGATTGGCTGCATAGATGGCACTCCTTGCTAAATGAAGGAGATTAAGTGAATAGGAACTTTAATGTGCAGGTAGGCCTAAATACTATCAATTTTGCATTACAAATGAAATACAAATCACAATACAGCCACTGCAGTTAATTACTGTTCTGCAGAGTGATCATATGTGATACAGCCCACATCTTCAGCCACATGGAAGCAAAGTGGCCTGGGTCTGTGCATGACATGTAAAGTTTTCATGAGTGTACAGTGAGTGCTAGATTTGCCCATGGTGAATACATACAGTACATATAACCATATCCTCTCATAGTCAATATTTAATTCTGTTTGCAACTGATAATTTAAACTGTATCCTTGTATTATCTATCATAGGAGAGTTTGGTCATTACAGACAGAAGGTTCCCCTGCCAGCCATATTTGCTGACCCCTTGCCCTGATCCTGAGCCTGGCCCACAGCAATGTTATAACTTGGCTCACTGCAGGACATGAGTCAGGGTAGAGATGACCATTGGCGATCTCAATGACTGGTGATCAGACAATGTCCCACTCATCCAGTGACCAATCCTGATATAAATCCTGACCACATCAGTGATGCACGAGATGGAAGAGCAGTGAGAGACACAATCTGCTACCATCATTACTGATTAGCCTATCACCTCCCCAGTGTCAAATAAAAACAATATGCCTGTCTTTTTATGAAGTCTTCGTTATTCCCTGCAAGTACAAATGCAGTACAGAGGTTACTATCTTGTTCTTCAAACAAGTGAAATCATCCACCTGTGGGCACCTCATCCACCTTTAACTGATGTTCCAGCAGTTGTATTTCCATTATTGTCTTTTATATCTGCAGCCTTATGTGATCCATTTCTAAATTAGAGTTTTCAATTTGTTTTTAAAAATATACCTTTTACCGGGAGCTACAGGAACACAAAAAAAATGACATTGAATATCACAGTGCTAGGTCTAAGTCATGGGCTAATTCTGAACCACATCTTACAGAGATACATTGTTCTGTGGAGGTGGATGAACCTTCTTCCCCATTGTAATTTCCAGCAGCACTCTGTATGATCAACTGTTAGATGTTATTTTCAAGGTGTAAACCTCAGTAGGCCTCTCTGTATCTTCCCTCTCTGTGGCAGCTGACGAGGCTTCCTCATTACCTTCCTGCAATACAAATGAATAATTTTCTGTGGAGTATTGAAAGTACTTACACCTGCATGGAGCTCTGTTAAGGCTCCACCAGATTACACCAAGAGTAACTGATAGAAAATGGAGGGTGAAATGGTAGACTATACAGTTAAATTATAACTTTAACAAATTTTACTAATATTACTAATTTAAACAAGACAATGTACTTAATTGGACTGTTGTTTCTACAACAGTGTTCATCACAGTTTTTCAAATAAGTATGCCAATATGCATCTGACTCCTAAAACTCAACCAAAACTTTGACATGACATCCATCCCTGCATGGCCGGATAAACAACAATGGAGGACAAAGAGCTGGTGAACACAAGTGACCCAGTCACCAGGTCTAAATCCAATAGAGCACCTTTAGGGTGTGGTGGACTGTTAGATTCACATTATAGATACACAAGTGACAAATTTACAGGTGGAATCCAATTAACATGTAGAACCATCTCAAAGATGATCGAGAGAAAGGGGAGACCCTCAGAGCTAAAATTTCAAGCATCATAGCAAAGGGTCTGAATACTGTGCTCATGTCCATGTGAAATTTATTTTTTTCCCTTTTTAATACATTTCTAAAAAATCTAAAATTCAGTTTTCACTCATTATCAGGGGTATTGAGTGCAGTTTGATGGGGGAAAACTTGCCTTTTTAATTTTGGCACAAGGCCTCAATATGACAAAAAGTGAAAAGGTATGAAGACTCTCAAAATGCATTATAAAAGAATATTTTCTTATTCTGATCAAATACTACTGCTTTCTGCAGTCGTATGAAAAAGTTTGGGCACCCCTGATAATTTTCATGATTTTTCTTTATAAATCATTGGTTGTCCAGCTCAGCAATTTCAGGTAAATATATCATATAGCAGATGAACACCGTGATATTTGAGAAGTGAAATTAAGTTTATAGGTTTTACAGAAAGTGTGCAGTAATTATTCAAACAAAATTAGGCAGGTGCATA
>JAJAGP010004880.1:0-41323 GCA_025084515.1 Ancistrus triradiatus | reverse complement strand
GTTTACCATTGAACCATGGCTTCTGGTTGGGATGCACTTTAACAGTTTTAGTTCTTGTCACACATTCAGCACAATAGTTGATGTAATCTAACACAGCTGATGTGTGACCATCTAAGTCTGTACCCTCAGCAAAAACTCCCCAGTCTGTGCCTTCAAAGCAGTCTTGCAGGGCTGAGTTGGCTTCCTCAGTCCACACTCTGACTGTTCGTGTAGCTGGTCTTTCCCTACAGATGAGTGGTTTGTATTCTGGAGTTAGAGACAGGGATAGATGATCTGAGGAACCTAGATGTGGCAGGGGTCGAGCTCTGTAAGCATGAGGGATGTTGCAGTAGACCTGATCTAAGATGTTGTTCTCTCTTGTAGGGAAGTTTACATATTTGTAGAATTTCGGCAGGACGGACTTCAAGTTGGCATGATTAAAGTCTCCTGCCGCGATGAAAACACTGTCTGGCTGTGCCGCTAGCTGTTGGCTAACAGCATAGGTTCACATACTTTTTCCATTCACTAATATGTAATATTGGATAATTTTTCTCAATAAATAAATGACCAAGAATAATTTTTTTGACCCATTTGTTTAACTGGGTTTTCTTTATCTACTTTTAGGACTTGTGTGAAAATCTGATGATGTTTTAAGTCATATTTATCAGAATCAGAATCAGAACCAGGTTTATTGCCAAGTAAGTTTTCACAAACAAGGAATTTGTTTAGGTGTATTGGTGCACGACATAAAAGGAATGAGTGTAACGGTTCGCCATTTAAAAACAAGGGCGAACCGTGAAAATGAAAGAATAAAGGGTTTTTTAGGACCCAATAGCAGTCAGCTCCAGATGGAATAGTGAACCAAAATATAAGTATAAAAATAAAACTTGGTTCACAACAAAAGGGAGAAATAAATAAAACAATGATGCAACCTCAGTGGCTGGGGATCAAACCCTGGGCTGCAGCGTGAGAGCTCAATGCAATAGCCCACACAGCCACTGAGGGAGATACAAAGAATACCACAAGGTGAGCATCTCTGCGTGAAGGGAAGATAGACCAGCCCCCACAGACACACACACACACACATAGACGCTCAGACCCGCGGTAAAGGGAGAGCGAAGGGATGGGGGCTGACGTCACTCAGCACGAGCAAGCCCAAACCGGGGAAACGCGCTGCTTGGCGCGTGTTCAACGCGAACAGCACTTACTCACCGGGGCACGCAGGCGAGGAACAGTGCACAGCGTCCAATGACAAGGGAAAAACAAAACAGAAGCGATCGCTTACTGGCGATCGCTAAAAAACACAAAAACCCGAAACACTTCCTACTCGTCGTAGTGGCCAGCAGGAAAAAGGATATCCTAATCTATCAAAACTAAGCCCTAGCAGGATTACCTCCTATTTCCCGATTGTATGATGGCTGAGCTTCTACAAAAGCCCAGTCTCCCACTTGTTTTAAACACTGGCCCCATGAGCGGGTTCAGAAGCGTATGCAGGTTGAGACCATGCGTGATGGTAAAAAGAAGGGGACCTTAAAGGTCTCCTAGACAATGCGAGGAAAACCGCAAGGCAAAAACGTAGCGATGCGAAGAAGCAATCCGCATAGTCATAAGCGCAAGGGTGGAACGCTGTCAGCAAGAAAGTGAACTCTTAAATAATGCTGCTGACAGCTGATAGCAATCATGCCGCAATCATTGGGCGCATGCACGATATTGGGCACTGTTTGGATCCCGATCAAACAGCCAAGTCAGCACTACCATCAGTGTCCGCCTAGGGGACATTCACACAGTGCTGGGGGTCGTAACAGTACCCCCCCAAGGGGCGTCGTCCTGACGACCCCTAGACTATCTACCATCCCCCTCTAGCCTGACAAACACGCTCAGGATTGAGCGCGTTGCGCACTGAGGGACCTGGATAAGCAGGACAAACCCTGAAGCGAGGGTCAACAGGGTGGACGAGACCACACGAACCAAAAACAAAGCTGGCTTCTGAGCCGAAACCGGCCCCAAACGGCTCAGGGGGCCTAGGCATAGGGCTCAAGTGCTCAGATGCGGGGCTTAAGGGCACGACAAGCTCTTGTACGGGGCTAGGGGGCACTAAACGCTCAGGCACAGGGTCAAACTGCCCAGGTGCGGAGCTTACGGGCGCATGGAGCCCAGGTTCAGAGCTAGGGGGTGCCAAATGCTCAATTTCAGAGCTTACGGGCACGGCGAGTTCTTGTATGGGGCCAGGTGGCGCTAAATACCCAGGCACGGAGCTTATTCGCTCAGATGCGGGGCTTACGGGCGTAACGAGCTCTAGTACGGGGCTTGGCGGCCCTAAATGCCCAGGCATGAGGCCGGATGGGCTTGAGTTGTTAGAGATGAGGCCCATCCTCTTTCTCGCACGCTGTTTGAGGTGGACTTCCGCCAAACTGGCCAGCTCGAACAGCTGATCAAGGGAAGAGGCGGGTGGGAGGAAGCACAGCTCGATGTCCACATCCTTATTGAGACCCAATCTAAATGGCTCAACGAGGGCCGGCTCATGTAAGCTGCCTACTTCAGCCAGGGTACTGAATTCAGCCACATATTCCTGAGCCTCCCGGGAACATTGAATGATGTTAAAAACGCTGGTTGGTTCCGGGGCAGTGGCTGGGGGTCCAGGTTAAACAGTTGGGATATCCAGAAGTGCCTGGACTCCAGATGGACGCCGACGGTTACGGTGGCAAGGGCTGGGCAATTTGGGAGGGTCCAGATGGATAACAGGGTCTGTGACTTGGCCATAGTCACAAGATGGTCCCCCAAAATCCAGCCGAAACCCAGGTAAACAAACCCGCCAACCGCGGCGACTGAGGACCTCCAGATTGGAGGTCCAGGAGCTAACGCTGGGTCCTGGTGCTTTTTTTTTTTTCATTTTCACGGTTAGCCCTTGTTTTTAATATGGCGAACCGTGAAAATGAAAGAATAAATGGTTTTTTAGGACCCAATCGCAGTTAGCTACAGATGGAATAGTGAACCAAAATATAAGTATAAAAATAAAATGTGGTTCACAACAAAAGGGAGAGATAAATAAAACAATGATGCAACCTCAGTGGCTGGGGATCAAACCCTGGGTTGCAGCATGAGGGCTCAATGCAATAGCCCACACAACCACTGAGGGAAACAGAAACAATACCACAAGGTGAGAATCTATGCGTGAAGGAAAGATAGACCAGCCCCCACAGACACACCCACATAGACGCTCAGACTTGCGCTAAAAAGCGAAGGGAGGGGGGCTGACATGGAGCAAGCCCAACCTGGGGAAACACGCTGCTCGGGGCATGTACAACGCCAACAGCGCTTACTCGCCGGGGCGCACAAGCGCAGAACAGCGCACAGCATCCGATGACGAGGGCAAAACAAAACAGAAGCGATCACTTACTGGCGATCACTAAAAAACGCAAAAACCCGAAACGCTTCCTACTCGTCGTGGTGGCTAGCGGGAAAAAGGATATCCTACTCTATCAAAACTAAGCCCTAGCAGGATTACCTCCTATTTCCCAATTGTACGACGGCTGAGCTTCTACAAAAGCCCAGTCTCCCACTTCTCCTAAACGCCGGCCCCGTGAGCGGGTAGAGAAGCGTATGCAAGTTGAGACCGTGCGTGACAGTAAAAAGAAGGGGACCTTAAAGGTCTCCCTAGACAATGCGAGGAAAACTGCAAGGCAAAAACGCAGCGATGTGAAGACGCGACCCACGTAGTCATAAGCGCAAGGGTGGAACGCTGTCAGCAGGAAAGCAAACTCTTGAATAATGCTCCTGACAGCTGATAGCAATCATGTTGCAATCAATGGGCACATGCATGATATCGGGCACTGTGTGGATCCCGATCAAACAGCCAAGTCGTCACTACCATCAGTGTCCGCCTGGGGGACATCCACACAGTGCTGGGGGTCGTAACAATGAGATAGAAGAAATGACAAATTATATGAAATTAAATTATATTAAATTTATCCATTAGGACACGCCTAATGTAAACAAGGTGCAGGCATTCACAGTTGGAGATTATGCATTATTATAGCATACCATGTGGAGTGGTATGGTATTATGCATATGTGCAAATGGGTTACTAAATATGTCTATGGGGGGGATTGATGCTGTCAGTAAGAAATCCGGGCATTGTTGATTAGGCCGACTGCAGTTGGGAAGAAACTGTTTTTATGTCTTGAGGTTCTGGTAAGAGTAGACCTTAGCCTCTTGCCTGAAGGAAGTATGCTGAATAGGTTATGTCCAGGATGAGAGGGATCAGCCATGATTTTTCCTGCTCGTCTCAGTGTCCGGGAGTCATGTAGGTCTTGGAGTGATGGCAGTTTACAGCCAATCACCTTCTCTGCTAAGCGGATGATGTGCTGAATTTTGCCCTTGTCCTTGACTGTGGCAACAGAATACCAGACTGTGATGGAGGAGGTCAGAATGGACTTGATGATGGCCGTGTAAAAGTGTACCATCAATGCCTTTGGCAGATTGAATTTCTGATATTGAATTTCTTGATATTCTGCTCCCACTTGAGGTTCTGTGTGATGATGGTGCCCAGAAACCTGAAGGATTCCATGATGTTGACTGGGGAGCCGCACAGGGTGATGGAGGTGGGTGGAGCAGGGTTCTTTCTGAAATCCACAACCGTCTCCACCGTCTTGAATGTGTTGAGTTCCAGGTTGTTATGGTAGCACCACGACATCAAATGGTCGATCTCGCTCCTGTAGGCTGACTCATCTCCATCAGAGATTAGCCCAATAAGGGTGGTGTCATCTGCAAACTTCAGGAGTTTGACTGACTGGTGACCGGAGGTGCAGCTGTTTGTGTAAAGGGAGAAGAGCAGTGGTGAGAGGACGCAGCCCTGAGGGGTACCGGTGTTGGTAGTTTGGGGTCAGAGATGTGTTTTCCCAGCTTCACTAACTGCTTCCTGTTAGACAGGAAGTCAATGACCCACCTGCAAGTGGAGTCAGGAACATGCAGCAGGGAGAGCTTCTCATGTAGTACGTCTGGGATGATAGTGTTAAACGCAGAGTTTATGCAGAAATTATGCTTATGCAGAGCTTATGCTTAAATATAAAACATTCTAAAGGGTTCACAAACTTTCAAGCATCACTGTAGATCAAACAAGGTGGGCTGGTATTGGCTTACTCTGATAAAATAAAGGTGAACTCATCTGTCCACGGAGAATTAAATTGTTAACTTTTGCCATCTATCGATCCACACTTGTGTCTAATCATTGCTGTTGCTGTAACTTCTCAGTAACTATGGTGTTTGAGTGCTGCTAATGTATGCTAAACACCTTAAACTACATATCAGACAACTAATAGATTATACTGGCAAGCCATATAAAAGTTTTGTTTTTGTCAATGCTGTTTATGGCTAGAGATTATTAGCTAATCAGTTTTGTGGAGACTTGTAAAACAGTGAAACTCAAGATAAGAAATGCTGCTGCTGCTAGCTACTAACACACACTAAAACATTATTATGAATAGTGTGTTTGAGAAGATGAGCTGAATTAGAGATATGAGAGGCATATATGTACTAAATGCAAGTAATACATTAAAAATATTCTATCCAAATCTTGTTTTGACAGTTTCTTTTCTTAACAACTTAAGATTTAATTATTTAACTGATAGTTAGTTAAGTCTTACATTTACAGGGATAGTAAATGGATTGATCTAATGCGTTGCTATAGTCATTCACTCACATGCTTACTATACCCACACAATCCAATTGAGAGTCAGGGTAGAGGGGCCTGGGATGTAGAATTAAAACTCATCATCAGTTGTTGGTTGTGCGCAGAACATGTTAAGGGCAGTATCAACAGCGATAATGCTGTGTAAAATAGCGTAGATAACGAATGTGGCACTTGCCTGCAAATTTACCCCTACTCCAATTACACCAAAGACTTGTGAGATTATTTAGGCAAGCAGGTTATAAACTGATATGTCTGTTTAAGTTCTCAGTCATCCAGGTCATGGTAGACTTGAGTGTTGAGTTGACGGCAATTGGACTTCTTCGTGGTTGTTGAAGACATTTCACTTCTCATTCGAAAGGCTTCTTCAGTTCTACAAACTGATTTCCCAGGTATTTAATCCTAATTGGGTTGTAACCTTGGGGGAGGTCCTGAGAGTCCTTGATCCACCTTGTCAATACATGAGTCATTAGGATCTCAGGAGCCAAGGTGTGACCTATTAGTGAGTCATTACTATCTACTATACTAACGAGGACGTCATTACCCCACCCTGTCATCGCCATGTGAGGCGTTAGAGTCACATGGGTTGAGATGTGAATGGGGGTTAAACTTTCTAGGAAGGGATCTCAAGAGTGCTTTGTAGGTGGCTGATATCTGATGACGTAAACCACCGCCTCTGTTCAATGATGGTTGTTCTATAAATCACCTCTTTCACACTGCTTTCAAACCATCTGTCTTCTCTGTCCAAAATATGAAAAACTGATAAACTGATATAAGCTCACATGCTGTAGATGAAATGTGAATTAAGTTGTGTTTCTGCCCAGTACAGTTATGCGAAAAAAACTTTAAACGATGTAACCTGCCACGATTAGGGGTGGAGTTGAAACAAGTAAAAATGGAGAAATTTCTTTGCTTTTAGTGGCATAGTCTTTACAGCCATTTACAATAATTTTATGTCTATGTTATTTGCAGTTCTGAGACTGATTCACTGGATAAGCCATTTATAGTGTGTTTACATGCACATGGGTAATCAGATAATGTGAAAACTCTGGGTTTACAAAACGTATGATACATAAAAGAGTGGGGCAAAAAAGTATTTAGTCAGCTATTGGTTGTGCAAGTTCTATGAGAGACAAAATGAGAAAAAAATCCAGGAAATCACATTGTAGGATTTAAAAAAAAATTAATTGTAAATCATGGTGGAAAATAAGTATTTGGTCAATAACAAAAGTTCAACTCAATACTTTGTAACATAACCTTTGTTGGTAATGACATAAGCTGAAAACGTTTCCTGTAAAGTTTGCACCAGTTTGCACACACTGTAGCTGTTATTTTTGGTGGGCCCATTCCTCCATGCAGACTCTCTCTTTCTAGAGCAGCGTGTTTTTTGGGCAACATGACTTCAACTCCCTCAAATTTTCTATGGGCTGAGGTCGGAGACTGGCTAGCCACTCCAGACCTTGAATGCTTTTTTTACCGGAGCACTCCTTTGTGACCCCGAGCAGTGTGGTTGGGATCATTGCATACTGAAAGACCCAGCCACGTTCCATCTTCAATGCTCTCACTAAGGAAGGAGGTTTTGGCTTTATATTTTAACTATACATGGACCCCGTTCATTCTTCTCTTAACAAGGATCATCCTCCTGTCCCCTTTGCAGGAAAAACAGCCCAAAGCTAAAGCATGATGTTTTCACACCCATGCTTCACAGTGTATTGTACAACTCAGCATTCTTCTCCAAACACGATACGTTGAGTTTTTACCAAAAAGTTTCTATTTTGATTTCATCGACCACATGACTATGCTCCCAGTCCTCTCGATCATCCATTCCTCATCTTGAAACTTCAGACGGGCCTGGACATGTACGGCTTAAGCAGATGGGGACACGCCTGTCACTGCAGGATCTGAGTCCCTCTCGCCGTAGTGTGTTACTGATGGTAGCTTTGTTACTTTGGTCCCAGCTCTCTGCAGGTTATTCATCAGGTCCCTCCCTGTAGTTCTGAAGATTGTTTGCTCACCGTTCTCATGATCATTTTGACCCCCCCACGGATGAGATCTTGCTGGTGCCCCCAATTGAGGGAGATTATCAAGGCTGTAATTTCTTTTGTCTTTTTCTTCCATTTTCTACAGTTGATCCCACAGTTTGATTTATTCACACCACCTGCTTGCCTATGTAGATTCACTCTCCCAGCCTTGTGGCAGGTCTCCAATTTTCTGTCCTCGTGTCCTTCAACGCTCTTTTGGTCTTTTCCATGGTTTGAGTGTGGGGGGGGGAGTCTGACCTTGTGAGCTGTGGACAGGGGGGTTTTGTCCTTTTATACAGATAACTAGGTCAAACAGGTCCGTTAATACAGTTAACAGGGAGGACAAAGAGCTGTCTTAACAAGAAGTGACAGGTCTTTGAGAGTCAGAAATCTTGCTTGTTGTTATTGACCAAATACTTATTTTTCCCACCATGAATTTACCTTAAATTCTTTAAAAATCCTACAATGTAATTTCCTGGATTTTTTTTCTCATTTTGTCTCTCATAGTTGAAGTGTACCTATGATGAAAATTACAGACCTCTCTCATCTTTCTATGTAGGAGAACTTGCACAATCAGTGGCTGACTAAATACTTTTTTGCTCCACTTAAACCATATACTTTCTATGGTTTTAACATTTTTCTGCTTATCAAAGACAAAAACAACTTTTTTTTTTACTTATTTCTAGGGGATGCTGGTACTCACAAATCAGCAAGACATGCCTATGCCACACAGCACACAGTGTGCAGTACATGGTGCAGCATAAGGTCCTGTTTGTCTACAGTCCAAATAAGAGTTGTGTAGAGTTGTGTAATGTTGTGTATGACTTTATGAACAATATAAAATCTTAGACCACCAGGATTAGATATATCATTGTTTTACCAATGGTATAATGGCCATATATAATTATTTCTCTTAATTGGAGTACAACCAGCTACAGTGGCAACTATTTAGTGTGACCTCCTCTTAAACCTTCTTCCTTCTACAGTTCAAAGAAGCTTGAGCAGGAATGATCTTTTTGAAAGGGTAGCAGCAAAGAAACCACTTTTTCATAAAAGGAACAGGGTGAAAGAACTAATTTGCTATATACTATATAATGTAGCATCGGCGTGGGAGAAGAAGCCACAGCAGGCGCAGGAAATTTGCTCATAGCGTTCTTTATTAACTGGCCAAATACTGACAGACAAAATTACCAGCCCTGAAAGGGGCTATATACCAGACAATGTAAATGGAAAGCCACCGAGTCACAGCTCAGCTCACTCAGGTGGCTCGTTTAATTAACATTCACCAAGACAATAAGTTATATGTCACAAAATCAGGCAATGAAAACACATACTTAACACTAATTATGAGCCACAGTTGACATATAATTACACTAAAACACACTAGTTGTGACTCGATGGTCACCCACAAAAACAACAATAACACAAACTAATTTGACTCCCACACGTCTGCGCCAGCACTTGCCGTGCGATACTCGCCTAAGTAACATGGAGCATGAAATTCTTTCCTCGGGTGGGCGCTTGAACTCTCTCAGGCTACAGTGGTTTCTGTGGAAACGCCCACCTTGTGGGGCCAGTATGGAGTGAAACAATTGTGATGTACCATCACCATATTACACCCAGTACAGACCTGACATTGGGAGAGTGCACGGACCTTCCCAGTCTGACTGCAGCTTGGGGCACTGGCCTTCATTGGTTAAATAACCATACTTGTACCCCAACTTGCAGTTGCGAACCCTTTGCATGCAGTTCATACATGCACTTCTGGCACTCACTTGCACCATGCTGATGTACCCTGGCTGTCTTGTGTGCCACAGTCATACTGGAACACAGGTGACAAACATACTCACAGTCAGTATTGCTATTTGCTTCCTCGCTCGGTAGGACACCAAAAGACAGTTCTACAGGGGTGCGTAGCTCGCACCTGAACATCAGTCAGGCTGCCGTGAATCCAGTGGTCTAGTAGACTGTAACCCGACAAGCCAGCAGCACCAAAGACAGGAGTCAATCCCACCCCCTCTGGCGCTGGCTTGTCATGATGGTGAGCTGAGTGGAGAGAGTTTGGTTGAACCTCTCCACTAGTCCATCGCTTTGGGAATAGAGCAGCATGTTTCGTGTCTTGCGAATACCAAGGCACACACATGCAGTGACCTGTGACATGTACCCACATCCCTGGTTACTGTGAAGCTCCTTCAGAACGCCAAACTGGTAAAAGAAAAGTTTCATGAGACAGTCGGCTGGGGTGTGATCTTATCCGGTGTCATGGAGAGGCTACTTATCTGCATCATGTGCTCTTGAAAGGCTCACAAGGCTCAGTTGTGGGACCTTTCCTTTTCTTTCTCTATACCCTTTCTCTTTGTAAAGTTATAACATTACATGGCTTGTCCTATCACTGTTATGCTGACGACACTCAAATTATCCTCTCCTTGCTTTACATTCCCCTTTTCAAGATCTTGCCATCTCCCAGGTGAACTCGCCATCACACCCTCTGAGAATTCCAGACACCTTGGAGTAATATTTGATAATCAGCTGAGTTTGTCTGCTCACATCACCAAACTGACCCAGTCTTGCAGGTACTGTGTCAGGAGAATTCGACCCTTTCTTTCCAGGGAAGCCAGCCAGGTGCTTGTCCAGTCTCTTGTTGTATCAAATCTAGATTACTGCAGTGCTCTTCTGGAAAGTCTTCCTATGCATGCAATCAGACCACTGCAACTGAACAAAATTCAGAATGATTCAGGTTTTCAATTCACCCAAGTTTTCTCATGTCACCCTACTGCTATGTTCTTTTCACTGGCTCCCTGTAGTCACCCACATCAGATTCAAAAACCTGATGCTTGCCTACAAAGGCAAAAATGGAGAAACGCCTTCTTACCTAAAGGTTTTAATCAAACCACACTCTGCACCTCATACCCTTCAAGACATAACGATGACTAAAGACTCACTCAGCACTAAAGTGAAGGATGAAAGTGCACGTACATGTTTAATAACACACACACACACACACACACACACACTGTTTTTGCTTTTTACCTACATCAAGTTCTAACAGGTTGGTGAGAGAAAGCGTTGGTAAC
The DNA here is from genome assembly GCA_025084515.1 of Ancistrus triradiatus. Taxonomy (NCBI): domain Eukaryota; kingdom Metazoa; phylum Chordata; class Actinopteri; order Siluriformes; family Loricariidae; genus Ancistrus; species Ancistrus triradiatus. The sequence goes on along the minus strand of JAJAGP010004880.1, from coordinate 30,563 downwards.
TGTGTGTGCTTTTCCAGCATGATGCTTGATTGTGAACTGAAAAAGCCTGCAAAGCTGTGATCCACCTAATGCAGTTCTCTGAGCCTGTGGGGCCAATCTGCCAGACTGTTTTTGCTTTTTACTTACATCAAGTTCTAACAGGTCAGCAAGAGACAGCATTGGTATTCGTATCTGCTTTTACAGCATGATACTTGATTGTGAACTGAAAAAGCCTGCAAAGCTGTGATCAGCCTAATGCAATTCTGTGAGTCTGAGGGGCCAGTTTGCAGCAGGTGGCACTTCTTGGGATGGAGTTTCAGGCAGCACAAATAGCCAAAAACAAAGATGCAGACTTGACAAAGCATCATGAAGATACAACCCCAATTCCAATGAAGTTGGGACGTTTTGTAAAACAAATAAAAACAGAATACGATGATTTGCAAATCCTTTTCAACCTATATTCAGTTGAATACACTACAAAGACAAAATATTTAATGCTCAAAACGAATAAACTTGATTGATTTTTGCAAATATTCACGCATTTTGAATGTGATGCCTGCAACACATTCCAAAACAGTTAGGACAGGAGTATGTTTATGTCTGTGTTGCACACCTTTCCTTTTATCAGCACTCAATAAGCTTTGGGAATGAAGACATTAATTGTTGAAGCTTTGTAGGTGGAATTCTTTCACATCCTTGCTTGATGTACAACTTCAGTTGCTCAACAGTCCGGGGTTTCCGTTGTCGTATTTTGCGCATCATAATGCACCACACATTTTCAATGGGAAACAGGTCTGGACTGCAGGCAGGCCAGTCTAGTACCTGCACTCTTTTACTACGAAGCCACGCTGCTGTAACACGTGCAGAATGTGGCTTGGCATTGTCTTGCTGAAATAAGCAGGGACGTCCCTGAAAAAGACGTTGCTTGGATGGCAGCATATGTTGCTCCAAAACCTGCATGTACCTTTTAGCATTAATGGCCCCATCACAGATGTGCAAGTTACCCATTCCATGGGCACTAACACACCCCCATACCATCAGAGATGCTGGCTTTTGAACTTAGCGCTGATAACAATCCGGACAGTCCTTTTCCTCTTTGGCCTGGAGGACACGACGTCCATGATTTCCAAAAACAATATGAAATGTGGACTCGTCAGACCACAGGACACTTTTCCACTTTGCCTGAGATGAGCTCAGGCCCAGAGAAGCCGGCGGCATTTCTGGGTGTTGTTGATATATGGCACTTGTAGATGGAGCAACGAACTGTGTTCACTGACAATGGTTTTCTGAAGTGTTCCTGAGCCCATGTGGTAATATCCGTTACAGAATGATGTCGGTATTTAATGCCGTGCCGTCTGAGGGATCAAAGGTCACCGGCATTCAATGTTTGTTTCGGCATGCCGCTTACTTACAGAGATTTCTCCAGATTCTCTGAATCTTTTGATGATATTATTGACTGTAAATGATGAAGTCCCTAAATTCCTTGCAATTGCATGCTGAGAAATATTGTTCTTAAACTGTTGGACTATTTGCTCACGCAGTTGTTCACAAAGTGGTGAACCTTGTGCCATCCTTGTTGAGCCTTTCGGGGATGCTCCCTTTACACATAATCATGACACTCACCTGTTTCCAATTAACCTGTTCACCTGTGGAATGTTCCAAACAGGTGTTTTTTGGGCATTCCTCAACTTTCCCAGTCTTTTGTTGCCCCTGTCCCGACTGTTTTGGAATGTGTTGCAGGCATCAAATTCAAAATGAGTGAATATTTGCAAAAAAAAACAATTTTATCCGTTTGAACATCTTTGAATATCTTGTCTTTGTAGTGTATTCAATTGAATATGGGTTGAAAAGAATTTACAAATCCTCGTATTCTGTTTTTATTTATGTTTTACACAACGTCCTAATTTCATTGGAATTGGGGTTGTATAAGCATGAGCCAGTGAATCATCTAAGTAAACAAACATTTATCACAAAGAACATCTGTGTGCACGTGTTCCATAAGCTGTTTGATAGTTGCGGGAGTGTTACATAATCCAAAGGGCATGACAATAAACTGCCAGAGGCCCTTACTGATAGAAAACACAGTCTTCTTCCAACACAACTTGCCAGTAACCAAAACATAAATGCAACAAACTGAACCACCTCAAACCGGCCACCCGATCCAATGCATCTCGAATGCTACAGGTAGGCTACAGAACCTGTTTAGTGACAGAATTGAGTTTGTGATAATCCACACAGAAGCGCCAGTGTCCAGATTTATTTTTGCCAAGAACCATGGGAGAGGCCCATATGCTGAGAAGATTCTATGACAATGTCCACCGCCAGTTCCTGTGTCATGTCTGCAGTGATCTGTTTCTTTGCCCATGGCAACCAGTGTGATCACCGACAAATGGGAGCAGTTGTGCTGGTGCCGATGTGAAAATTGTGTACAAATGGAGGAAATTCAAGACCATTGTTAACCTCCCCAGAAGTGGTCAACCAACAAAGACCACTCCAACAACAAGGTGTATAATAGTTGGCGAGGTCACAAAGGACTCCAGGGTAACTCCTAAGCAACTGAAGGCCTCTTGTTCATGAGTCCACCATCAGAAGAACACTGAACAACTATGATGTGCATGGCAGGGTTGCAAGGAGAAAGCCACTGCTCTACAAGAAGAACATTGCTGCTCATCTGCAGTTTGCTAAAGATCATGTGGACAAACCAGAAGGCTATTGGAAGAATGTTTTGTGGACGGATGAGACCAGAATAGAACTTTTTGGTTGAAAAGAAAAGCGTTATGTTTGGAGAAAGGAAAGCACTGCATTCCAGCATAAGAATCGTTTCCATCTGTGAAACATGGTGGTGGTAGTATCGCGGTTTTGGCCTGTTTTGCTGCATCTGGACCAGGATGGCTTGCCATCATTGATGGAACAATTAATTCTGAATCATATCAGATAATTTTAAAGGAAAATGTCAGGACGTCTGTCCATGAACTGAATCTCAAGAGAAGGTGGGTCATGCAGCAAGACAACAAGCCTAAGCACACAAGTCGTTCTACTAAAGAATGGTTAAATAAGAATAAAGTTAATGTTTTGAAATGGCCAAGTCAAAGTCCTGACCTTAGTCCAATCAAAATGTTGTGTAAGGACCTGAAGTGAGCAGTTAATGTGAGGAAACCCACCAACATCCCAGAGTTGAAGCTATAATGGGCTAAAATTCCTCCAAGCCGGTGTGCAGGACTGATCAATAGTTACAGGAAACATTTAGTTGCAGTTATTGCTGATAACAAATACTGAAAGCAAAGGTTCACATACTTTTGCCACTCACTAATATGTAATATTGGATAATTTTCCTCAATAAACAAATGACTAAGTATAATATTTTTGTCTCACTTGTTTAACTGGCTTCTTTATCTACTTTTAGGACTGGTGTGAAAATCTGATGATGTTTTTGTTAGAGGTCCTACTAACCGACGCTAGAGGGCAGCGTCGGTCTACTTTTCACGGTAGGACCTCTAACAGCAGCCGCAATCTCGCATGCCTGACGGTAAGCTGCCTGATTGCGGAGGAACATGCAACACCTGCTATTTCTGGCTATTTAAGAGCCTTGCCAGTCTTAGCAGGTGTTGCACCATTCGATCTGAACGCCTCTCATGCCGTCGCGATTGCCGCTATGGCTTTATAGTGTGATCGCTTTTCCGCAGCGTGCTTTGAGACCTCGCCCGTCTCCTGCCCTGATACGGAGAGCCCCTCTGCGCTACCTTCCGCTTTTGTTTTATTATTTCTTTGCGAGGGAAAGAGGGTGGACTGGGCCCGCCAAGGGGTTCAGTTCCTGTAGCGCAGGGAGGCATGAGGCAATTGTCATTCAGGGAAGTAGCTTAGCATAGAGTAAGCTTTTGCGCTTTTGTTTTCCACCGCCATTGCGCTCGGCTGCTTCTATTTCTCGCCGCCTGATGCTAAACTAAAATATTGCATTGGTATAAGTATCCAGACCCTTTTCTAAGTACTTTGGCAGCGATTACAACCTTCAGTCTTCTTGGGTATGATGCCACAAGGTTTGCACACCTGGATTTGGGGATTTTCTTCTCTGCAGATTTTCTCAAGCTCTGTCAGATTGGATGGGGACTGTTAGTGGACAGCCATTTTCAGGTCTCTCCAGACATGTTTGTTTGGGTTCAAGTCAGGTCTCTGGCTGTCCCTAAGTCACTCCTGTGTTGTCTTGCCTGTGTGCTTAGAGTCATTATCTTGTTGGAAGGTGAAGCTTCTGCCCAGTGTGAGGTTCTGAGTGCTCTGGATCAGATTTTCATTAAGAATATCTCTGTACTTTGCTTCATACAGCTTCATTCATCTTTCCCTGACCAGTGTCCCTGTCCCAGCTGCTGAAAAACACCATGCTTCACTGTTTGGATGGCATTTATGCAGGTGATGGGCAGACATGATGCTTATAATTGAGTCAAAAAAGAGTAATCTTGGTTTAATCACAACAGAGAAACTTGTATCTCAGAGTCAGAGTCCTTTTAGATGTTTTTTTGCAAACTCCAGTCAGGCTATCATGTGTCTTTTACTGAGGAGATGCTTCTGTCTGGTCACTCAGCCATAAAGCCCAGATTGGTGGAGTGATTCAGTGATTGCTGACCTTGCTTAGTTCAGTGAAGTGGCCAGCTCTAGGAAGAGTCCTGGTTGTTCCAAAACTTCTTTCATTTAAGAATTATGGAGGCCACTGTGCTCTTTGCACTTTCAGTCCAGCAGGATTTTTTTGTAGCCTTCTCCAGATTTGTGCCTCCATAAAATTCTGTGTCTGAGCTCTACAGGTAGTTCTTTCCTCCTCCTGGCTTGGTTTTTGCTCTGGTATGCTTTGTTAAATGTGAAACATTATATAGACAGATGTGTGTCTTTATCATGTCCAATCAACAGAATTTACGACAGGTGGACTCCAATCAACATTTAGAAACGTCTCATAGATGATCAAGAGAAAGTGGAGGCCCCCAAAGCTAAATTTCAAGAGTCATAGCAAAGGGTCTAAATATGCAATTTTGCCCATGCAAAATTTTAGTATTTCCTTTTTAATAAATTTGCAAAACATTTCAAAAGATTATGTTTACACTTTCTCATTATGTGGTGCTGAGTGCAAATTTCTGGGGGACAACTTGATTTTTTTAATTAAGTGGCCTAAAGACTTTCTGAATGCATTGTATTTTGTGTAACATAACAGCTTTATTTATGAATAAGTAATATACACATGTTGGAAAATGACTGGCTCTGTCACTTAGAAACCATAAATGATAGAATCTAAAAACAGATTCAAATTCAGCGTAAATGCAGTGTACCACTGGTGTGCGCTGTGACATTGTGTGCGCTGTGATCTATTTTAATTTGTTGGACAAAATGGTTCACATATTGTTGACCAGTTATTAACTGATCCATGTAGACCTGGAGGTGCAACATGCTGATTGAGTTAGTGAAATTTGATTACATTGCATTATGAATGTAAACTGACTCACTTTTTCATTTCTCTGTCTCTTTGGTTTTGCAGTGGGCCTGAGTGGAAAGGTGCTGTTGTTCCCATACGAGACTGACTACAGTTTTGTTAAGCTCTATCCTCAGAAGCCACTTGCTCTCTCTGCATTCACACTTTGCATGCGGATTGCTACCGAGCTACAGGGTGAGCGTGAGATTATCCTCTTCGCTTATCGCACTAACCAAGCAGATGAGCTCAATGTATGGAGGGAGAAAGATGGAAGAATCTCTTTCTCTGCGAGTGGAGATGTTGCCTTTTTCCGCCTTGCTCCTCTCTCCACATTCCGTAGTCACCTGTGTGTCATGTGGGTGTCCAGCACTGGATTTGCCAGTTTTTACATGGATGGACGTCGCAGCACACGCCAAATCTACAAAAAAGGTCACTCAATCCAACCAAATGGTGCTGTGCTGCTTGGTCAGGACCCTGAGAAATACCTGGGTGACTTTGATACAAAACAAAGTTTTGTGGGTGAGATTACAGATGTGAATATGTGGGACTATACATTGTCGTATGCACAAATCAGTGCTCTCAATTCCAACCTGAAGCAGCTTGTGCCACGTGGTAATGTTTTTGACTGGAGCTCTGTGCAGTACGAGATCAATGGAAATGTCCTGGAGGTGCAGGATGGCTGACTACAAACATGCTCACCTACCCAGTATGGAAATCATTGCATCTCTAACAGTTTATTGTGCTTTTAGAGTACTTTGATTGGTGTAGCACTGCAGCTCTAACAGTTTATCTTGCTTGTATACCACAGTGATACTCATTCTCTTTCTCTTTCTCTCTTTGACTATATCTCTCTCTGACTGTATGTCTCCCATATACCCTTACTTTCCCCACAATGTGTAATTTTTATCACACTTATCATATGTCTGTCACACTGGATATTTGAAATTCACAAATGGCTATGAATGAGAAATAATACAGCACATAATAAAGCTTATTGCAAATATTCATTGCTCAGTGCTTTGGTATATACTTTATATAAGTATAAACACCAGCAAAACAATAATCAACGGAAATGTACAAGTGCAGTACAAGATCAACGGAAATGTCCTGGAGGTGCAGGATGACTGACTACAATCATGCTCATTTAACCAGTCTTGCTTCTAGAGTACTTTGATTTACCCATATGCAAATGTAATATATGTAAATATATGAAATTGCCATATATGAAATATATGCCCATATAAAGTAAGAACACATTACACATATATGCATATCATATAATTTTTCATATTTGTGACATGTATGTCACTAACATGTATATGGGAAATATATAATCCTGTTAAGTCACCAAACCTGCCTCTTGCCAAAAAAGCAGACGTGGACAAGATACCGTGGTTAGACTGTGTATACATGTATATTGTTAGGTCAGTCAAGGATCCCCAAGATGAAACCACTTTCAGTCCTTCTCATCATTCTCATCTATCTATCTATCTATCTATCTATCTACCTATCTATATATATATCTATATATATATCTATATATAGATATATATATATATATATATATATATATATATATATATATATATATATATCTCTCTATATATATATATATATATATATTACACACAGTGGGGCACAAAAGTATTTAGTCAGCCACTGATTGTGCAAGTTGACCTACTTAGAAAGATGAGAGAGGTCTGTAATTTTCATCATAGGTACACTTCAGATATGAGAGACAAAATCAGAAAAAAAATCCAGGAAATCACATTGTAGGATTTTTAAAGAATTTAATTGTAAAATCATGTGGTAATAAGTATGTGGTCACCCACAAACAAGGCAAGATTTCTCTCTCCAACCTGTAACTTCTTCTTCTTCAAGAGCTCTTCTTTCCTCAACTTTAATGGCCCCAACCTTTTGACTCATTGTCTTTATAAAAGACACCTGTCCAACATTGGTAGACCTGCACCAAGGCTGGAGAGTGGAATCTACCATACCAAGCGGTTGGTGAAATAATCAACTGTGGGAGGAATTTAACGAAATGGAAGACATACAAGCAACCATTGATACTCCTCCTTCCATCTGGGGCCCCACGCAAGATTCATCCCTTGGGGTCAAAATGATCATGGAACAGACGCAAAAAAAATCCCATAACTACAACCCGGATGAACTGATGAATGACCTGCAGAGAGCTGGGGACAAGTAACAAAGGCTACCATCAGTAACACACATAACGCGATAGGGACTCAGATCCTGCAGTGCACTGACGGCGTGTCAGCCGAACCCCCTTCTTATCTCTGAACGTCTATTACTGTGGCGGTACTTGCCGCACCGCTGGGCACTGGCTACGAACATGATTGCCAGAGAGGATATTGATGAACTCCAGACGAGGATTGGGAGATATCATTTGGTCAGATGAAAACCAAAATAGAACTTTTGGTAAAAACTTAACTGAAGGACAAATAATGCTGAGTCGTACCCAGAACCACTATACCTACTTTTAATCAGGGTTTGGAAACATCATGCGTTGGAGCTTTTTTTCTGCGGATGGGACTAGGAACTACTGATCCGTATGTAAAGCGGAATAATGAACGGTTTGTGTTCCTTTAATCCTTTCTTATTTTACGCCAAAACCTCGGCTTCCATCATTAATATCACGAGAATGGAAACTGTGGCTGAGTCCCCTCCAGCATGACCTTATCCGTGGGTGGCCCTTCTTTCTATTTAATTATTCATCATCATATCTGTTAAATTCACGTTGCACACTTCTTTATCATCAAGTCTCATTAACAACACTCCATGGACTCGGACCCTGCCTAGAGATAGGCCCCCCCTGTCGCTGTTCTTTCCTCCCGTCCCGCGCGCCTGTCTCCCTCCCACCTTTACCCCCCCACCCCCGCATGTAACATTAGCATGGTCGCATAAACATAATATAATCAAAATGGGATCGTATCCGGTTTCTCAGTCCAGTATTCTTATCGTTAATTTTACCATTCTGCCCCTTCCTCCGTTTCTCAGTAACATTCACTTCCCATAAAAAATCCACACCCTTAACCATTTTCATACCCTCATTCACATGAATCCATTCCCCAGAATTGCTCAATGCCCTCTGCTCGCTTACTTCCTATTTCGTCAACTCTTCTTTCACTAACTCGCCTATATCTGTGTCTCTACAAAGTTAAAACATGCAAGACAGTGTTCAATAAGTTTTAGTTTATAACTATTATGTCTGCTTAAGTGTTAATAATTGTTCTGATCATCGAAATAATGCTCTCTACCAATGTCGATCAGGCTTACCACATTGGAGAACCAAAGAACAGGTCAGTGATGGTTTCTTAGCTATACCATTTGCACGTTGCGCGTTTATTTTCTACCCTCGTTCCTTGGATTAAGACCCTAACACTATGTCTTAATCTACCACATTGACAGGTGCCCTACAAAATTTCCGTACTCACTCCTTAAAAATTGTCATTCTTGCTCCCTCTCCCTCTAGTTCTGTTTTCAAGAAGGTGAGCACATCACGTCGATGACCGCCATTTTGTAATTAAAAATCCATTTTAGTCAATGGGGAACTTTCTCTTGTGACGTTCAGCGTTTGTCAGCTTGTATTTCCTCGCCGGACGCATCTTCCCCCTTTCCCGCCGCTCCCATTCAGGACGCCAATCAGTACGGCGTTATTCCTCTTGGGCAGAGAAATATTTTGAGTACATCTGGTAGTGTACCAGGCGGGCACTCTTGATTGACCGCGTCCTTAGCTAAATCCCACGGCCACTAGCCCTCATCAGATTTAGTTGTTTCTATGCTTGCATTTAAAGACAAGCCTACAACAACTGTTCCTCACCAGGTTTTTATCTCTGAGGACACAGCCTTCTCACCAAAACACTAGGCCCAAACGATTCCTTCTGAATGTGTACGATTAAGTTCATATGTTTCCAATTATTTCTTATTATCTTTTTACCCTATTTGGTTATCTTATTCTTGGAAATATATAGTTACAAACTATATGACCCTTTTCCCGCATTCGCTAATTTCTGCTTCTCATATCTTCAACTATTCCTCATACGGCCAATTAAAACACCCTACTTTAAGCACTCACTCGTATTGCCACCTACTCCTATTTACGTCCTTTCACCAGACCAAATCCCCGTGACAACCTCTGCGTTTCCCGTTGTTTATATCGACTCGACCTCCCTATCATGCTCCAATTCTCCTACCGCACCCAGAGACCTTCCCATTCGTTCACTATTCGCAAGCCCTTTATCTTTCTACGCAACACTCTAACCTATCTAACGTGTGGGTGTTCCGCGTCCCTCCTCTTCCTGTTCTCTTCCCCCAGCCGGTGCTTCCCCTCCCTGCCTCCTCGCTTCAAGCTTAACCAAATTGATGTCAAGATAGGTCTGAATGGGTGATTACCTATATTCATGGGGTTATGGTACTTAATGATTAACACGAGTGATTAACTATTGCAAACTATATCATGAATAAAGAGATAACATATGAGAATACATGAAAACTTATAAGGAAACACATTAAACCTACCACATTATTTACGATAAACACATTAAAACTACAAACCATCGCCCTACGGTATTTAAAAGAACTACAAAAATGGTGGCGTTTACAGCACATACGCAGCTCGATACGAGAGCCTCACAGAAAATCACAACGGCGACTGGAAGTTTAGTGCGGTGATTTACAAGAGCGTAAGTTAACAACATACTCAAAAATATGTCCACAAAAAGTCCACAAAAAGTACTTATGATATAAGATCTCAGAACTTAAGACAGTTTAATATGATAGAAATAGATTCGCTTGCAGAAGGCTTAGCGCTGTAGCGTTCTACTGTTTAAAATACGTAACAGGTTCACGTTCGCAGATATTCACATCTACTATAGGCTATGCTTACTGACCATGTACTGTTATTCCTGTAATCACCACTTCAGGTGAGCACTTTGTTAAGGTTTTATCTGTTTAAATTTTACATAGACCGTTATTACGTCTGTACTTTTAAATGTTTCTATTTTCTTATCTTTTATAATTGATATTTATTATACTTTTATTTATTCTTTTGTTGTAAATTCTCTTGCTTGTATAAAAGCACTTTGTAAAATGTTTTGAAAAACTACTTAATAAAACTTATTATATTATTATTACCATTATGGCCGAATTTATGTTTAACATCTAGGTTTATGTTTATAAATAAGTTCCAACACTTTTAAATCAGTTCTGTTCAGTATTATCGGACCTGTTTTAGGTGTATATTAAAACGTACTGTACCCACAGACTTTATAATTTTCCTAATCCGAGCCCTTAAACGTGTAGCTCACAGATTCTATAAATTTTGTTTATTTTATGTACTTCTAAATGACCTTTCTCAAAATCTATCATATACTAAACTCATTTGCTGGTCTAATATAGGAAATCTCATATTTTCAACAAATAGATAGGTAGAATGGGACAGTTTTGAACGTTTCATGTTTTCCGTCACCCTTTACTATAATATTAATATCCATACCTTACAATATCTGTATAATCCATTGATAATATATACTAGCATAATGTCATTTAAATGCTTAGGTTTTATTTTTCAGAAGTTAGCAACAACAATGATGACTTATCAACACAAATGTAAATTATGCTTCTTCAACCAACTAATCAAACTCCAAATATTTTAAAGAATATTTAGGACAAGATTTCCCCTGTACTTTTTGTGGTTAATCCATAAACGCACTTTTGCGTACCACACTCCTATAATTATGTCACGTCCACCACCAGCACCGCTCCAACCGCACGCCGTCTGCCTCGATCGTCCTCTCTTTCCTATTGATCACCTGCACCTGTTCCCGTTTTTTCGCCTCGCTCTCCCCCTATTTAAACACCTATCCATTCCCCTTTTGAGTTGCTATACAACAAGGTATCATACCTGGTCACGTAGCTCCCCGTCAAAGTCTCAGTTTGCTTCTTTGCAGTCAATAAACTCCTCGTATATTCCACCTGCCTGCGTTTGTCTCCTACTTCCCGCCCGCGTTACAAATTATCACACCCTACAGCATGTCACGCATTACTTTATTTTCTCTTTTAATTATGTCTACCGTTATTAAGTTGGTTCTTATATTAAATAATTAATATATCTTATTTTTGCATCCTCTAATAATGCACTCTGTTTTAACCCCTTTCCACTTTACTTAAATATCTCTGTAATGTATTGTATTTTAATTCCCGTCCAGTTTCTCACACACAAATCACAAACACACAGAGCTGCAGCTCAACTCAGTCGCTCAAGGTCAGACTCACAAAAGTCTCTTGCACTCACACTCAGATATCGCTCCTAGTTTAAATCACTTAAACATTACACATTAGACACAGAAACCACTTAAACATTACACATTAAACTCAGAATTAACTAAATTGTGGGACGAGTGCAGCCAGAAATCCCCGTGCCTCATCACTTAAAGTTACTGCGCATTCCATTTTTCCATTTATTATTCCATTTCCATTCAATTTCCATAAAAACAAAAAACTACAGGACGGCTTAGCTGTTTTTCCCAGCGTCCATCACACCCTTCCAGTCCTTTATCTAACTGGGCTCCGCGCACTTCGGCGGGAGAACTAGCACCCAGGTCGCGGCTCTAGATGGCCTCAGACATCTAAGTAATGAAATCCCCGCAACAGCCCCCTAATGCTATGCAAACAACACAAGGTTAGTTACGCGGGCCAAGGGATTTCTCCAAACGACTTGTGATCACGGCAGCCACCCAGTTCCCACATATCCCTATTATCACTACTGGTATTATATTATATAATTACCAAGCCTTTGAAACATGCCCTGAGCTCGTTCTGAATCTCCCGCAAACACTCTCAAATACTCAAATACTGGCCGTCTCTTACTTTATCTCTTTAATAATAAGAATAATAATTCTTACCTCTTTAAATCTGTACCTGCTCAAGGGCCCTACAAACACATACGACATGACATACAACACATAACATAAATATTGCCTGCCTCTCCATCTACAAAAATGTATCCCTTAATTTTACAGGGTTCTTAATACTTTGGAGTTTGACTTAAATTTAGTTTAGACACCTCTTACCATCCAGCTTCAAGACAACATCCCCAAACAAGCACAGAAATTGCAAGCATAAACTGCTTACCTGTGGCCACTTTCTGTAGTTGTCTGGAGACGAATCCTCAGCTGAATGCGGTGTTTTTATTGTTGCTTTCAGTGGAGAAGCAGACAATTTTATTGCAAGCAATAAAGGACATCCTCACACCACAGCAGCGGTGCGAAGAAGCCGAAGAGCCACAAATCTCTGGCCCTTATATACAACTCAGTCAAGGTCAAACATTATGTCATCATTTTGCCAACTTTTAGAACACCTGCTGCCCAGGCGCCCCACCCTTATTCCACCCTTCTCTCCCTCCTCTCAGTCATCATAACCTTAGCCCGGATTTTTCGACCTTTAGCCCAGGTTTTAGTTTCAGCATCAAATTTCTAATTTCTACATATAAATTGTATTCAATTCTTACTTAATTATATTAAATCCAGATCATGATTAATCTCTGTGACCATGTAAAAGCTTTAAACTAACACTTTAACGTCAAAAATATAGTTATTCATCATATGCGCTTACAGAATAAAAGGATCACTTGGAATAAATATGCTTATTAATCAAATTACAAATGATTGAGTAATTATACACATGAACATGTGAAATAGCCCAAGTTACTGGAGTTTACAGCAAGTCTCTGTATAAAAAATCTTACGCACACACATACCCACTTCGCAAAACTGGTGAACACTTTCAAGGCCAAAGAACATTCTGTACTTTCCCAGCTAAGGGGGTGAGACTTAGTCTCAACGAGTGACATCACCATAATTAGAAATGCAAATATATAAGATGTAAATAATTATATGGGTACAAAAATGTGTGGCCCCCGCAGCCACAAAGGCACATGTGTCCAACAAATCCTCGACAGTCTCCTGAGGGATCTCCTCCAAAACTTGGACTAAAGCATCTGCCAACTCCTGGACAGTCTGTGGTGCAACGTGATGTTGATGGATGGAGCGAGACATGATGTCCCAGATGTGCCCAATTGGATTCAGGTCTGGGGAACGGGCAGGCCAGTCCATAGCTTCAATGCCTTCATCTTGCAGGAACTGCTGACACACTCCAGCCACATGAGGTCTAGCATTGTCCTGCATTAGGATCCCAGGGCCAACCGCACCAGCATATGGTCTCACAAGGGGTCTGAGGATCTCATCTCGGTACCTAATGGCAGTCAGGCTACCTCTGGCGAGCACATGGAGGGCTGTGCGGCCCTACAAAGAAATGCCACCCCACACCATTACTGACCCACTGCCAAACCGGCCATGCTGAAGGATGTTGCAGGCAGCAGATCGCTCTCTGCGGCGTCTCCAGACTCTGTCACGTCTGTCACATGTTCTCAGTGTGAACCTGCTTTCATCTGTGAAGAGCACAGGGTGCCAGTGGCGAATTTGCCAATTCTGGTGTTCTCTGGCAAATTCCAAGCATCCTGTATGGTGTTGGGCTGTGAGCAGAACCCCCATCTGTGGATGTCAGGCCCTCATACCATCCTCATGGAGTTTCTAATCATTTGTGCAGACACATGCACATTTGTGGCCTGCTGGAGGTCATTTTGCAGGGCTCTGGCAGTGCTCCTCCTGTTCCCTCCTTGCACAAAGGCGGAGGTAGCAGTCCTGCTGCTGGGTTGTTGCCCTCCTACGGCCTCCTCCAAGTCTCCTGGTGTACTGGCCTGTCTCCTGGTAGCGCCTCCAGCCTCTGGACACTACACCTGTCAGACACAGCAAACCTTCTGTGCCACAGCTCACATTGATGTGCCATCATGGATGATGTAGCAAACCTAAGACTACACTTTAAATTGATTAATTTTTAATGTATACGGGGCAACCACCAGATCGTTTATGGACTGGTAGATCCGCAAACCAATAAAAGGAAAACAGCGAAATTGATCAGTCTAGGTCTGAATAGTGAATTCAAAGTTAGGTTTCTCGACCTTTGAATGAAACTCTCTCTCACACCAAGCAGTAAATTCAAAAAGTTATAACAAGTTTATTAATTGCAAAACAAGGCAATACCAACAGACTATCTGGTGTAATACACGAGTGTACCACAGAGTTAAAATCATAAAATGACGGTGAAAAACATGTATATCTCACAGTATGGGAAACAGGGAATAATGGCAAGCGTACATATCACAGTAATTAAATCATCAGAGAACCAAGATGACTCTATATGTAACTTATCGGTGACACAGTGATTACCCAGAGGCAATGTTATGGACTAATTTGTTCTGACATAGTGAGTCATTACTAAACAAATTACGTTGAACGTGAATAGTATGGTAGAAGCTACTTAGACGTGGATGAATCTACGTTGAAGCGTGGTTTAAGATCAAATGCAAGTTTCGAGAATCAGGGACCCAGAAAAAGCCATAAACGGTACTCGTCTGGAAGGTCACTCAAGTGGTTTTGGGGCATTCAACCCTGGCCCAGCCGTCCAAAAAACAAGGCACGATTTTGGGGAGCGTTGGTGTCCGTCTTTCGATGCACACCGTAGCTCTGACAAGGCCTCTTTTAGCGGCTTAGCTCTTTGGTTTCTTGCCGATGGTTTTGACCACGTTGACTTGAGGGGACTTTGAAATGGCTAACTCTTCCCAGTTTAGGCTGCAGGTGTTCACGATTACTCAACGTTTTGCGTGCGTACAACTCAGAATTTATCTTGGCCACAGATAAAGGTGGAGTTGACGCATTTCTAGCACCACGAGTTTCAACAGACTTTAAAACTTAGAATCTACGATGTGGTCGAGAGTGAAGGAGATCTTGGCTGGTTGGTCTTTCAACATCTTCTAATTCGGCAATACCGAACTACTTAAGACTGCTGGACACAGGAAACTTAACATAAAATAAACGCGAAAACTTGAGCAAAACGAATAACAAAAGGCTGACGAAAAGAGCTGCAACTTTAAAAGACAAAGAAAAGACTTGAAGAACAAAGAGAAAAAAACAAACACACGAGACTTGAAGCTAGCTTACCACGCGGTCGGGCCGCGTTGCTTTTGAATGTTCCGGATCGTAAGCGGCTGGAGGCGGGTACACAAGGAGTTGCCTTGACTTAACCAATGAGAAGCTGACTCATCAGTAAATCACCCCTATCGTGGTTGTGTCTTATTTCACCATATGAGCCACAGACGTTCTAACTTGGATTAATACATCCCTACATATCTAAGGTGATTAAAATTATCACATAATAACCAAAAATCCTCAAAGTTTCAAGTTTAGATGCAGACTTCGTTGTAAGGTTCAAATGATCAAAGGCACCTTGAATTGATAACCTAGAACATTGTTAAATCATTCTAACTACAGCACATACATTTTCTATTCCTTAAACAAGTAATAATACGATCGATACAAGATGTAGGAAACAGTACATTCTAAATAAGAACTTCATTTCTGTTCTTTTATAAGTATGAACAAGTATTAAACCCCAGCGATCGATACATATAGATGAACAGCTGTTATTTCTAATCATAATCATTAGTATAGCACAACTGGACCATATTACGTATAAAAATGATCATTATACTAAAACATTAACCAAATAGAGATGAAAATACATGACAAATCAGTAACATGCATATACATAAGATTATATATGTGGATATGAAAAATATCCCTGATCAAACTCTTTGTATGAATTATCTAAATACATATGGGTGTGTTTAGACTTATTATGAAGCAAATTTCATGTATTTCTTAATTGAATGATTCAGGCAAAGATAATCTGTTCCCAACAAAAATGTAATACTTTTATTAAAGTTTGGCTCTTAGAAGGAAGGCAATCGTTTCTTGGTGTCGTAAATCCAGGGCGGTCTTTCTGGCGCCAGGCCGACTGCGAGAAAGGGTCGTAAAAGTAACAGTTGGAGAGAAATTTGAGGAACTTGGTGTCCTGGACCGTTGAAACCCCCTTTTAAGGTTGGCACATGGATTTAGTTTATGATTGCGATATGCTGAAGGTTGTAGGTCTGTTTAAAGAGGCCTCCAATTCTATTGGTTTGAGAAAGAGTCGGGTGTTGGAGTCATCTTTTAGTGGGTGAAAGATCCGGTTCAGATGGGGGGCCTTTTTGCATTCCAAATGTCGTAAAGTTTATGACTTGTGGAAGAGGGTAGAAGGAGAGACTGATACAGCTATGATGCTACAATGAGCCACTTGTGTGGGTTGTAGAGTCCGTCTCATGCTACCACGAGTGTGAAAGCACCACCAACATTCAAAAGTGACCAAAACATCAACCAGAAAGCATAGGTACTGAGAAGTGGTCTGTGGTCCCCACCTGCAGAACCACTCCTTTATTGAGTGTGTCTTGCTAATTGCCAATAATATCCACTTTTTGTCTATTCCATTTGCACAACAGCATGTGAAATTGATTGTCAATCAGTGTTGGTTCCTAAGTGGACAGTTTGATTTCACAGAAGTTTGAGTTACTTGGAGTTATATTGTGTTGTTTAAGTGTTCCCTTTATTTTTTTGAGCAGTGTATTATGTGATGCTTTCACAAGATAAAAAGATGGCCTCCATTTTTGAGCACTGTGGTGGAGTTATGTTGTGATGATGTATTTTGATCAGGTTTTAGTACCTGTATTAATTTATTGATATTTGGGTGTAGGACCAAGCTGCACAGGATACCTTGTCATTGTCACATTTTAATCTTGGTTCACATAGCTTCACACTTTCAATCTTAACATTAAATCAAAATTTGTAAATACATAATTACAGTTCTATAACATAGCCAGAATTACATTTGTTTGATAACTGTTATATGAAGTTAAATATGTTGTGTTAAGTTGCATGTTTTGAAGGGTAATGTTTTTTTTTAGGTTGCTATAATGTCACCCTGTGTTACCATGGTACATCAATCATCAATCAGAGACCCCCTGAATAAGAACCATGCAACAAGGACATTTTAACTATGTTGGTAAAGTGATAGATGAGATGCAGTGTGGAGTAAGTTGGATAGGACTGTGTCCCAGTGGACTCAGTATAGTGTGTGTGTCCACAAATAACATGCCTGCTGTTCTCCTCATGCCTGCTACACTGAATTAATGTTTCCATATCCTTACTACACTACACACACCCACACACACACACAGGAAAAAGAAACAAGTGTTAAGGAATGTGTGTTCTGGCGTGTATATGCTGGTAACAGACTTCCACTTGAAAGGAGAAATGTGGCAGGGTGAGTCGGTGGGGCAGACAGCAGGACTGACAATGTGTGTGTGTGTAAGTGCATGTGTGTACATATGTGTGAGACAGCAGGAGAACATTCTGGATTCCTTCAAGCAACTTCAAATAGATTTTCCGGCAAAAAACATATCTGCCATAAGTAACACAGGGCTAAGAGACGTGCATGTGCGTGTGTGTGTGTGTGTGTGTGTGCAAGCGAATGTGGAGCAGATGGAGCCATCTTTAGCGCTCCCTAATGAAGTTTGATATGATTATTACATGGCCAAGTAAGCTCCAGAGTCTGTAGGATGTGTGTTTGTGTTTGTGTGTGGTTAGATCATTTTGATATTTAACATTCATTCATTCATTTTGTTGCCTACTTAATCCAATTCAGGGTCTGAGAGAGCCAGGACCTAACCAGCAGCACAAGGTGCAAGGCAGGACCTAACCATAGGATGGCAATCCATCACAGGACACATGAGCATGCGCACACACACACGAACACACACACACACACACACACACACACACACACACACACACACACACACACACCCTGGGACACTTTAGAGACACCCATTTACTGAAAGCATGAATTTGGAATGCGGGAGACAACTGAATAATCCAGAGACGACCCACATAGACATCTGAGAACCTGCTGGGGGAATCATGCCCTGGTGCTGTTACAGAGACCATTAGCCAGCCTTGCGATAGACCAGTGTCCCATCCAGGCCACGTGTACACTTGCACCCTGTGTTCTCAATGGATAGGCACCATACCCACTGAAAAACCGACAAGGGAATAGCTGAGTTACAATGTGAAAAAAAAGCATATAGCAGACAGCCCTATCCATAGAGACAACTAATACAATATTGCACGTTACGATGCAAGCAACTAAGAGTTAAGACCCTTGCTGAAGGACCTTGATCAACCATGGCAGATAGTGCTGGGTCTTCAGGACCTGGACCTTCAGGTCAGTTTTATTGCTTTAGATAGTAAGTAAGAATTACTGTGCAGTGGTGTTTGAAAGTTTGTGAATTTTCTATATTTCTCTATAAATATGGCCTAAAATATAATCTGATTTTCAAATAAGTCCTAAAACTAGACAAAGAGAAAATACAAAAATATTTAAAAATATATAAAAATACTTGGTAATTTATTTACTTAGTAAAATGGTCCAATATTACACATCCATGAGTAGGAAAAGTATGTGAGTGTCCAGGATTAGCAGTAAAATTTAAGGTGAACATAAATTCAGATGTTTACAATCAATGGGATGACAATCGGGAGTGAGTGGGCATCCTGCTGAATTTGAAGAACAGGGATCTATCAAATTCTAATCTTTACAACATGTTTAAGGAAGTGCACCATAGTACGAACAAATGCAATTTCTGAGGACTTAAAATGTTAAAAATGTTACATAACCATCTCTAAAAGTCTAGACTCCATCAATCCACAGTCAGACAGATTGTGTACAAATGGAGGAAAATCAAGACCATTATTACCATCCCCAGGAGTGGTCAACCAACAAAGACCACTCTAAATAATAGCAAGGAGAATAATAGTATGTGACCTGGGTAATGTCTAAGCAACTAAATTCCTCTCTTACACTGTTTAATGTTATTGTTATTGAGTTGCTTTCTGTCTGCCACTGCAATCTAGCAAAATAATTTTATTCCATATGGGAATTGTTTGGGCCTGTATTGCATCATTAATGGAACAATGAATTCTGAATTCTAACAGAAAATTCAAAAGGAAAATGTCAGAACATCTGTCTTTGAACAAAGTCTCAAGAGAAATTTGGTCATGCAGCAAGACAACAACCATATGCACATGTCATTGTACCAAATAATAGTTAAAGAAGTATAAAGTTAACATTTTTGAATGGCCAGATCAGAGTCCTGTCCTTAATCCAATAAGATTACAATAATAAATGTTGTCGAAGGACCTGACGTAGGCAGGTTATGTAAGGAAACCCACAACATCCCTGAGTTAAAAAGCTGTTCTGAACAAAGGAATTGGCTAAACGAAGATGTGCAGGACTGGTCAACAGTTACTGGAAACATTTAGTTGTAGTTATTGCAGCACAACTGGTCATAACAGATACTGAAAGCAAAGGTTCATATGCCTTTGCCACTTACATATATTATAATATTATAATATTTGATCATTTTCCTTAGTAAACAAATGATCAACTACAATATTTTTGTCTCATTTATTTAAATTGGGTGCTTGAGAAGCACTTGAGAAGTCTTATTATATATTAAGCCATATTTATGCAGAAATATAGAACATTCTAAAGGGAAAATTCAGAAGCTTCAAAGCATCACTGTATTTATTAAATAATCATACATAATAATATTTGTTACTATTATCATCATCATACAGAGAAGTATTTAGTTGGTTAATTTCTATAAATATATTTTTACTTGCAAATGTTATGCATTCCTGTAGTCAGTAAAGAGGATGTCTTGTGACAGTTGCTGGTTATAATTATAATGAATTAATAAATAAGGATTTCCAAGAACACTACTAATTGGTCTTTAAGAGACAGTTGTTTTGTGGACTGTGTAGAATATAAGCCCATAAAAGAGTGATGATTTTTAAATACTCTATAATAATGTTATAATGCACCATTTAAGAAAAAGAAAAAAAGAAAAAACAGGAAAATAAAAGAAAGAAAAGACAAAGGAAAAGTGAGTGTCATTTGAAATAATTAATTCTATATTATCATTTCTGTCATTTTCTCTGTGTTGGCATTTAGGCAGCCTTTTGGCAAGATGAGAGAATACTCTCTTATATTATCCTCATAATAATATAAATACTCTCTCTCTCTCTCTCTCTCTCTCTCTCTCTCTCTCTCTCTCTCTCTCTCTTTCTCTCATTCTCTCTCTCTCTCTCTCTCTCTCTCTCTCTCTCTCTGTCTACCCTCTGGGCGAAATGAAAAATTCACCGCTGGGCCCCATTAGAGTCTGAGTGAATAAGGACAGAGAAAACACACTTTGTGTGTTCTATAGACACACACACACACACACACACACACACACAGATAACACTTAACATACTGAACACACTTCCTAAACCATTAGGTGGACTGAAGTTGACAAGAAATATGTCATTTCCTTACTTCCTTATACTGTAGATGTAAACTGGGACCTTGAAAATGTGTGTAAGAAAGACTTTTATAACCACATACATACTTTGTTAATACTTTCTTTAACTGCACAATCACTAAGACACACCTAATGCTAATTATGGGAGAAAGCCCAGAGAAGGATATCAGACGTTGATTAGAGCTGGGAAAATGAAAATAAAAATATATGCCATGTTTCTTACATTTACATTGACTTTTATTTTATTGCAGTCAGTATGAATCCAAGATATTATATGTTTATTTGGTCAACTTTTCATTTGCTAATAATAATCCATTTCTGCATTTCTGACCTGCAACACAAAAAAAGTTTACAAACTTTCCAAAAAAGTTGGGACAGGGGCTACATGGTCCCCTTTACTCTGTTCTCTAATTGTCAGGACCCTCACAGGACTACCACAGATCAGGTACTATTTGAGTGGTGGATCATTCTCAGCACTGGTGTGTTAGTGTTTGTTGAGCTGGTATGATTGGATCAGACACAGCAGAGCTGCTGGAAAACACTTCATGCACTGTCCTCTTTATTAGAAACATTCACCTTATTGCTGAACATTGAAGATGTAAAGTCAGTAGCTCATCTGCTCTTGCACAGTTTGGGTTAGTCATCTTCTAATCCTTCATCAGTGCTCACAGGATGCTGCCAACAAAGTGCTGATAGCTGAACATTTTTGGCTGGAGTACTATTTTCAGTCCAGCAGTGAAACTGAGGTGTTTAAAAACTCCAGAAACACTGCAATATCTGATTTACTTGTATCAGTGCAACACACACTAACATGCCACCACCACCACTGCAATGCTGAGAATGACCCACCACCCAAATAGTATCTGATCGGCGGTGATCCTGTGGCACTCACAATTTTGGGCCAGAAACAAAATGAATAGCACATATGTACAGGTTTTTTCCAACTGTAGCTGGGATTTGTGCCCTAGCATGTAACACAATGTCAGCAGCCTCCATAAATATCTTCTTATTTGTGCAGCACGAGTAACCAAAACTCACTTTGTGTATAATCAATAAATCTATTATAAGGAATATGAAAGGGTTGTGTGTCAGAACACACAAAATCACCCAGAAAAAGCCACAAAACATGAAGTATAACCATGAAACTTTGCAAGCATGACTTATCTCCACAAAAACACAAATGTTGATGATGTAGGCATGCTCGGGCCCAGAGAATTTAATTGCAATGTGAGTGCAGGCCAGCGGGGGAGTTGGGGGGGGGCAAAAATCAGACTTTGGCACAGTACAAGGCAACCAGACATAGTGAGTATGCCCTTAATGTTAGCAGGTGCTTTCCAGAAAACAATTGCACACCTTTTAAACAAATGGGCAAATTTCAAGCTTGGGGTGAAAATACTCAGATCGGGGGTATGTGAACTAAGATTAGCAGTTGATTTGTTAATTAGAATTCAATCAATTGGATGACAATCAGGTGTGAGTGGGCACCCCGTTTTATTTACAAAAAAGGGATCTGTCAAAGTCTGCACTTCACAACACATGTTTGTGGAAGTATATCATGGCACGAACAAATAGGTTTATTAGGACCTCAGAAAAAGAGTTGTTGATGCTCATCAGGCTGGAAAAGGTTACAAAACCATCTCTAAAGAGTTTGGACTCCACCAATCCACAGTCAGACAGATTGTGTACAAATGCAGGAAATTCAAGATGATTGTTACCCTCGCCAGGAGAGGTCGACCAACAAAGATCACTCCAAGAGCAAGGCGTGTAATTGTTGGCGGGATCACAAAGGACCCCAGGGTAATTTTTAAGCAACTGAATGCCTCTCTCACATTGGCTAAGGTTAACATTCATGAGTCCACCATCAGAAGAACACTGAACAACAATGGTGTGGATGGCAGGATTTTAAGAAGAAAGCCACTGCTCTCCAAAAAGAACATTGCTGCTCGTCTGCAGTTTGCTAAAGTTCACGTGGACAAACCAGAAGGCTATTGGAAGAATGTTTTGTGGACGGGTGAGACCAAAATAAAACTTTTCGGTTTAAATGAAAAGCGTTATGCTTGGAGAAAGAAAAACATAAGCATAAGAACCTTATCCCATCTGTGAAACATGGTGGTGGTAGTATCATGGTTTGGGCCTGTTTTGCTGCATCTGGGCCAGGACAGCTTGCCATCAATAATGGAACAATGAATTCTGAATTATATCAGATAATTCAAAAGGAAAATGTCAGGACATCTGTCCATGAACTGAATCTCAAGAGAAGGTGGGTCATGCAGCAAGACAATGACCTTATGTGTGACACCCACAAAGTGTTGTCACATTTGTGATATGTTCAGTGATTATATTCACGTATGTATGCAATGAGTTCGGCTGGGAGCCTTTCCCGCTCTTTTCTTGTCAGTCTCTGCCTTGGCGCTATGGGGAGGCGTTGCTGTGGTAGGCTTAGCGGTGAGGCGGGAGGCGGTGGCTCCGCCCCTCAAACTTTGATAGGCATTCGTAAATTGAAGCCACGGCTCCTTGTGTCTCCTTTATTTCACCCTGTTTACAGGTGAGTAATTGAATAAAAGTATGTGGAACACTAATTAACTCAACTGATTAACCTTACCGATGCAGGTTAATGTGGTTTTCTCCGAGCTGATCGGTTAGAAACTTGGGTATGGGCGAAATGCGCGGGAACCGAATCGCAAAATGGCGAGTTTATTGTAGAGTTTAGATGGGGTAATAAGCGTCCTAACACCTTCGACATGCAGATTAGTTCAATCGCAGCCTATATTAGACGGTGGGTTGTGGTAAGTTAGTGTTGAAATCGCTTTAATGTTCGTTTAAACCATTTGCGCTCTACCGGGTAGGTAAAGAAGTTAGCCACTAGTCTCTGATGCATTCTCTATACCTCTGACTCAGCATGTAATACATCCTACATTCGAACTGTACACACCCTCACTTATACACTCAAGCTTTCATCCATTTTCATAACAACTTCATCTTAATTAACACACACAGACACAGGTTAACTCCAAGCCCTGTGAGCCTGACCTCATACCTACAAACTTGAGTTTGGTCTTGGGACCGTGTGGAAACAAGTGTGACACTACTTGACCGAGGACATTGTGCTTGCCTTTGAGGAACCGTTGTGGGTAGCTACAGCACGGCGGAGTAGGTGGACTTGGGCATGAGTCAGGAGGAAGGGCAAACGCATGTTCTCTTTTTACTGTAAGGTGAAACTGTACCTCTATGGACATTCGGAGAGTAGATACTGAAACAAATGACATGTTTGCTGGCTTGTTTTATGTGGTAATAAAATAAAAAACTTTGAGAGGCATTCGTGAACTGAAGCCACGGCTCCTTGTGTCTCCTTTATTTCACCCTGTTTACAGGTTTAGTAATCTCGTCGCACTGACCCTGCACCCGGGGAGTGTAACATAAGTACACAAGTGGATCTACCAAAGAATGGTTAAAGAAGAATAAAGTTAATGTTTTGGAATGGCCAAGTCAATGTCCTGACCTTAATCCAATAGAAATGTTGTGGAAGGACCTGAAGTGAACAGTTAATGTGAGGAAACCCACCAACATCCCAGAGTTGAAACTGTTCTGTACAGAGGAATGGGCTAAAATTCCTCCAAGCCGGTGTGCAGGACTGATCAACAGTTACAGGAAATGTTTAGTCAAACCAGAATACTGAAAACAAAGGTTCACATACTTTTGCCACTCACTAATATGTAATATTGAATCATTTTCCTAAATAAATAAATGACCAGGTATAATATTTTTGTCTCATTCATTTAACTAGGTTTTCTTTATATACTTTTATGACTTGTGTGAAAATTTGATGATGTTTTGGTCATATTTATGCAGAAATATAGAAAATTCCAAAGAGTTCACAAACTTTCAAGCACCATTGTAGTTAAGACCAAGACTTTTAGAAGTCAAGACCGATTTAAGACTGAGACTGGCATTGGCTGAAACCTAGATAAGGTTTTTTTCAATCAAACAAAAATTAAAAGAAAAAATGGGAAAAGTAATTAGTTTGTAATTCATATTCATTATATTTCATAATAATTTAAATCTGGCTTGGTGAGTAGCACTGTTACCTCACAGCAAGAGGTTTCTGGGTTCAGTTCTCAGGTGTAGTGGTCTGGGTCGTTTCTGTATGTGTCCTCCAGGTATTTCGGTTTCCTCCCACAGTCCAAAGACATGCGGGTTAGGGTAATTGGGGCCTCTAAAGTGGACCTAGCATGTGAATAAGTGTATGAATGTGTAAGTGTGTGTGCCCTATGATGGATTGGCACCCTGTCTAGGGTTGTTCCTGCCTTACACCATATGCCACCAGCTAGGCAGCGGCTCTCCCATGACACTGTTCAGGATTAAGCTGACAAGACAGTGAACGAATGACAGAGGGAATATTATATGTCGTCATATATTTTCTGAAATATAACATTCAATACTATATAGCCTAAGATTACTATTAATTATTTGTATTATTATATTACAGTCTCAGTCAAACTAAGGCAATGTAACTATTGGAAGCAAATGATGGTGATGATTATATTTTCCTTCTTCTGTCAAACTTAATCAGAAGTCATTACATGAACTTACCTTAATATACAGAGGTGCTTGAAAGTTTGTGAACCTTTTAGAATTTTCTATATTTCTGTATAAATATGAGATTTTCACACAAGTCCTAAATGTATATAAAGAGAACCCAGTTAAACAAATGAGACAAAAATATTATACTTGGTCATTTATTTATTGAGGAAAATTGTCCAATATTACATATTAGTGAGTGGCAAAAGTATGTGAACCTCTAGGATTAGCAGTTAATTTGAAGGTGAAATTACAGTCAGGTGTTTTCAATCAATGGAATGACAATCAGGTGTGAGTGGGCACCCTGTTTTATTTAAAGAACAGGGATCTATCAAAGTCTGCTCTTCACAACAGACGTTTGTGGGTGTGTATCATGGTACAAACAAAGGAGATTTCTGAGGACCTCAGAAAAAGAGTTGTTGATGCTCATCAGGCTGGGAAAGGTTACAAAATCATAAAGAGTTTGGACTCCACCAATCTACAGTCAGACAGATTGTGTACACATAGAGGAAATTCAGGACCATTGTTACCCTCCCCAGGAGTGGTCAACCAACAAAATCACTCCAAGAGCAAGGTAGTTGGTGAGGTCACAAAGGACCCCAGGGTAATGTCCGTTCATGAGTCCACCATCAGAAGAAGACTGAATCATGTGGACAAGCCAGAAGGCTATTGGAAGAAAGTTTTGTGGACGGATGATACCAAAAAGCGTTATGTTTGGAGAAAGGACAACACTGCATCATTCACAACACCTGTGAAACATTGTGCTGGTCATGCAGCAAGACAACAACCCTAAGCCCACAAGTCGTTCTACCAAAGAATGTTTAAAGAAGAATGAAGTTAATGTTTTGGAATGACCAAGTCAAAGTCCTGACCTTAATCCAATCGAAATGTTGTGGAAGGACCTTGTAATGGTTCGCCATAATAAAAACCGTGTGAACCGTGAAACAAAAGTAAAAAGGGTTTTTATGAACACAGTTGCAGTTAGCTCCAGATGGCAATGGTGAACTAACATCCAAATAACTGAAAGAAAAATAAATAAAACAACAAAGAGAAAACAAGCAGTGACTGATGATCAAACCCTGGATGTTAGCATCGGTAATGGCTGTATTAACCGAATGGCCACTCAGACACTGATGAAATGAAGAAAAAATTCAAATGTAAGGAAACGCTGTAAGCACTCAGCGACCCTAAGCTGAGGTATGCTTACGGCATAGCTCCACTATAATTATTGATATTCAATAGCATTAGAAAAAAAATTTTCAGTTTATAATTAATGTTACTTTAAACAGACACATTGTATTTGGAAATTGTTGTCTAGACCAGCCACGTTCAATGCATCTGTCTGAAGCATTATTAATTATAAACTGAACTTTTTTTTTATCATTATTGAATAACAATCCATTCAAACACAATAAATCAGTCCTTACTCTTACCCCGTGACCGAGACAAGACAGAGTCCAAATGAGGCTGAGATGAAGACAATACAGAGACCGCTTGTTTATGGTCTCTTATCTAATATAACCGTCTTTTTGCATTTGAAAGTGCAGTAATGAAAACAGAAACAAAATTAGTGAGTATATATATATATATATATATATATTATAGAGGCTGCTATTTATGATATGTACATTAAGAGGTCTTATTTCTGGCCTCTTTGTTTTAGAGTTGTTTCTGACCTGCAGATAGACTCTGGTGAGTGCATTTGGGAAGGCGAGGGGGCATTCGTTATGGATTGCAGAGGATTTGGAGAGATGGGGGAAGTTGTGCTTCATTGGTTTGTGGCTTTTAGCACTGAATTCCCCCAGATGAGCCAAGGGGAACATATGCAAACTGCACAGAGAGAGAGAGAGAGAGAGAGAGAGACAGAGACAGAGAGAGAGAGAGACAGAGAGAGAGAGAGATGTGAGTAATTAATATTACAAGGCTGTAAATGCACAATAAGATTATTCACTGTGGGAATGTTAAAGGGCTTAAAGGCTCATGCACACACAAGCATATGCCTGTGCATGAGCAACTAATTAACAACAAAAAAAAGAAAAGAAAATGAATCGTCTCATACAAACAAGCACTAACAGACTGCATAAATTATATTCGTCCAAATAAAGCTCAGGAGAACAAACACATACTCATCATCTCATGTAGCCTGGATTCTCCCACAATCATCTTCAGGGGTCAATATTTATTTTAATTATAATTTTATTTTGCTTAGTTTCAATATAAATCATACTTAAAAAGTATGTATAGTGGGGCACAAAAGTATTTAGTCAGCCACTGATTGTGCAAGTTCTCTGACTCAGAAAAATGAGAGAGGTCTGTAATTTTCATCACAGGTACGCTTCAACTATGAGAGACAAAATGTTAAAAAAAATCCAGGAAATCACATTGTAGGGTTTTAAAAGAATTTAATTGTAAAATATGGTGGAAAATAAGTATTTGGTTAATAAATTTGGTTCAACTCAATTCTTTGTAACATAACCTTTGTTGGCAATGACAGAGGTCAAACGTTTCCTGTAAGTCTTCACCAGGTTGGCACACACTGTAGCTGGTATACCACCGAGTGGTATGTTTGGGATCATTGTCATGCTGGAAGACCCAGCCACGTTCCATCTTCAATGCTCTCACTTATGGAAGGAGGTTTTGGCTTAAAAATCTCACGATACATGGCCCCCCCGTTCATTCTTCCCTTAAACACGGATCAGTCCGTCCTGTCCCCTTTGAAGGAAAAACACAGCCCCAAAAAGCATGAGGTTCCCACCCCCCATGCTTCACAGTAGGTAAATGGTGCATCTCAGCATTTCTTTCTACCTCCAAAAACACGGCGAAGTTTGAGTTTTTACCAAAAAAAGTTTCTATTTTGGGTTTTTCATCCTGAACCCACATGATATTTTCCCCAATCCTCTTCTGGATCATCCATATGCTCTCTGTCAAACTTCAGACTGGCCTGGACATGTACTGGCTTAAGCAGGGGGCACGCCTGGCACTGCAGGATCTGAGTCCCTCTCAGCGTAGTGTGTTACTGATGGTAGCCTTTGTTACTTTGGTCCCAGCTCTCTGCAGGTTATTTATCAGCTCCCTCCGTGTAGTTTGGGATTTTTGCTCACCGTTCTCATGATCATTTTGACCCCTAAGGGATGAGATCTTGCATGGAGCCCCAGATCAAGGGAGATTATCAATGGTCTTGTATGTCTTCCATTATCTTACAATTGCTCCCACAGTTGATTTATTTACACCAACCTGCTTGCCTATTGTAGATTCACTCTTCCCAGCCTGGTGCAGGACTACAATTTACTTCCTGGTGTCCTTCAACAGCTCTTTTGTCTTGAGTTTGGAGTTTGACTGTTTGAGGCTGTGGACAGGTGTCTTTTATACAGATAATGATGTCAAACAGGTGCCATTAATACAGGTAACGAATAGAGGAAAGAAGAGCTTCCTAAAGAAGTTACAGGTCTGCGAAAGCCAAAAATCTTGCTTGTTTGTGGGTGACCAAATACTTATTTTCCACCATGATTTACAATTAAGTTCTTTAAAATTCTACAATGTGATTTCCTGGATTTATTTTTCTCATTTTGTCTGTCATAGTTGAAGTGTACCCATGATGAAAATTACAGACCTCTCTCATCTTTCTAAGTAGGAGAACAGTGGCTGACTAAATACTTTTTTGCCCCACTGTAAGTAAAACTAAATTAGCCCCATTTCCACACCTAAACTGACAACAATATAAGACTCCAAAACTGTTAAATTATTCTGCATTACCTCCTGTATTACCCATTTTGAAGGATTAATTTTTTTCCACTGTAGAGCAGAAATACAGACGGATAAATAATACATAATAATGGAACATTTGAATCATAAAATGAAAAAAGTCACATTACATGTTTAACGTGGTAGTAACTTCAGGCTCCTGCAAATGGTGTTGCATGGTGTATGACGGCATTCATAAAATTTGAAAAGGTGGTACACTGTGGTGAATGGGTCGCAAAGCAGAGGTTAATGTAAAAAGTAGTGATTGCATTTGGGCGTGCCCATAGTGTGAAGGAAGTAGCGGCATATGCCAGTGTATCGAAGCGTACGGTCATGCCAGCAGTTGAAAAAATCCCAGTTTACAGGAAATCCTTATCAGAATTAGTGTAGGTATTACACGCTATTAAATACATTTTAGTCACAGGTGGCTAATTTTTTGTCCGGTGAGTATACTTTGCAAACAATAAACATCCCTTGGCAGCACTCCGTTAGAGAAGTCATAAAGAAATGTGCTGCAGCAAACTAGATAAGACATAATGGAAATATTGTGCTTATTTAGAAAAAAATATTAAAGCACTCAGTTAAAAATGATGTTGTCCATTTGTATGGTTGTACATAATTATATAATTTGCAGGTGTTAGTGGGCAACACAGACACAACAACA
Organism: Ancistrus triradiatus; assembly: GCA_025084515.1. NCBI lineage: Eukaryota > Metazoa > Chordata > Actinopteri > Siluriformes > Loricariidae > Ancistrus > Ancistrus triradiatus. Next base: position 782 of record JAJAGP010004880.1, on the reverse strand, counting down.
CAGCATTTAATCAGAAGAATATCACACCAATTGTAAATCAAGGTGATGGAAATATGATAGCTTTGCTGCCTCAGGTCTTGGCCAACTTGCAATCAAAGACTCTTCTGTCAATTTTCTATCATACCAGAAAGTAACTGAAGATAATGTGATACTCACAAAAAGTTGAACCTGAAGATGAGAACCCTTCAACAGGTAAGTCCACCAAGGGATGACTCAAAAGGAGGAAATGGAGCAATACGGAATGAATCAGTCCAAGCAGTACATGAAAAAACTCTCTCAAACATTACACAGCTTAAAGAATTTTGCATGGAAGCATGGGCACAATGTATTACCAGTAGATGTCAGCGACTGGCAGATAGTTAAAGTAGTTATAATGCCTACATAACGTTGCTTTGGCTGAAGGGGGCAATACCAGTAAAAAAATGTTTTTTGTTCAATTACAAAAAGATTTAACTGTACATATTGTATTAACTGAAAGTCAAATATTCATGTTTATGCAAAGTATTTAGTCAGCCACTGATTATGCAAGTTCTCCAACTTAGAAAGATGAGAGAGGTCTATAATTTTCATCATAGGTACACTTCAACTATGAAAGACAAAATGAGAAAAAAAAATCCAGGAAATCACATTGTAGGATTTTTAAAGAAGTTAATTGTAAATCAAGGTGGAAAATAAGTATTTGGTCACCCACAAACAAGCAAGATTTCTGACTCTCACAGACCTGTAACTTCTTCTTTAAGAAGCTCTTCTGTCCTCCACTCGTTACCTGTATTAATGGCACC
>JAJAGP010004879.1:0-31979 GCA_025084515.1 Ancistrus triradiatus | reverse complement strand
TTATGTCCTAATTAATATTACTGTTTAAAATAAAACTGTATGTGCAAAGTACTGTCCTGTTTCATAGCGTTAAACGTTAAACGCATACCTCTAATCTATCCTGGCATTTCCCTTAAGCCCTATTCGGATGGAATCATTTATTGGGGCGGCTGTGATTGAATTTTTACAAGTCTGCCCAGACAGTAATAAAATTCCTGCAGGTTTATAGTGGGTTATATTCTCTACGAACCCAAATGCTTGTGTCACACTGTACTGACTAAGAAAGCTGGTCACTGTTAAAGAAAACACAGAATTTACAGCAGAAGCCAAAAGACTGAGGTCACCACTTAAAATGCTTGTTTGGATCACTGTGGCAGATTCGTACTGCAGCAGGATAACGATCCAAAAAACACCACATAGCTTTGCAACAACCACTCGAAGACCAAAGAAGTGCTGACTGTCATGGACTTTGCTCCACAGTCGCCTCACCCCATCAAGCATTTATGGGGGCACTCAGACAGAGAGCATTCGGTAACATAAGATGGTGTTTGGAATATTGTGAATCATGCATGATAACAAGAACCTGTCACACTGTGCACAGTGTCATTACAGCAAATTGGAGAACATACCAAATACAAATCAACTCAATTTCATGTCATTAACCCTTTCTGCGCTGTTGATGCCAAATGGAGGCAGGCTAAAATCTGTTGCCACAGGAACCTGTTTCACAGGATTTCAATATTTTTATCATCAAACTAATAATTTTTACAACAGTAATTGACAGAGGTCACTAAGAATTTTATTACATATAATTACACATATATTGCTTTGGTTCTCACCCGAACTTCCATTAACTTCCGCTGTAGAGACGCGGAGTCCCCAGACGGGTCGGAACACCTTTGCAGCTCCTCCCCTTTAGACATCAGCCAATCAGTAAGCTCTCTCACCGTAGCCCTGTACTTCTCATGCTCAAATACAACACCTTCTGAAAGCCGGACTCTCTCCTGCAAGGCCAAAGGGGAATCAGTTCAAAACAAGACACACTTAACGCCTAAATAAAGCACATGAAGCACCATGATGGGCAAGTCTTACACTCTGGTACAGAGCCAGGCCCAGAAAGGCCCCAAAAGAACCCAACAAGGCCCAAAAGGGCCCAGCACCTGATAGTACAAGAAACAGCAGTCTGTATGGATTCAGCATGTCACCTCAGCGGCAGCTCTGACGTCATCGAACTGCGCCCTCAGGTTAGCCATCTCCTCCTCCCTAAAGGTGGGGTCTCCGGTGCGCTTGTACAGTTCCGCGGCACTCTCCTCTAAATAGCAAAGCGCCCCCTGGTGGTCCTCCACATCGGCTGAGAGCAGGGACAGACGTTCCAGCTGCTGCCTCTTCTCCCTGAGACCCAGCTGAGGCTCCAGGGGACCTTTTACCTCCATCTCCACCTCCTCCAACCAGCTGTGCAGCTGAGCTCGAGACTCCACAAAGAGTCCCCATTGACTCACCGTCCACTCCAAACGGCTGCAGGACAGACCGTGAGATTAATCAATTACAAACCTCGTCTATGAAATTTCACCAATTCATTTACCACCATGAAAGCTGAGCACAAATTGGACTTTGTAGTCTCTACATATAGTACATGGACGGGCGTGAACCATTAGAACCACGTGGTCTGCTAAAGACGTTTAGGCTTATGTGTCAAACTGACGGCCACATAAATGCCTGGACCAGGGATATTTCCCATGGCAAAGCACTCCCTATACCAGCTTTTCTTCCTCCCTGGTGCCAGCGCTTTGTGAGCATCTACACTTAGGGGTGTAACGATACACTCTGCTCAGCAATTCAGGTTGATTCAGGTCGGGAGTGAGCATTTGAGGTGCTTGCTTCTGCTCCTTTTAGCCCTTTTAAGCACGCGACAGCTTCAGCCAACTAGTGGCGTGACGCTAGAGCAACGGACCCTGACGCTGGTGATCAGGGTTCGATCCTCAGCTGCCAGCCAATATAGGCGCAGCTGTTAGTTCGTGTGTAGATCCCCACACACACTTCCCTTCTTATTTAGTTTCTTATTATTTATTTAGAGTTTGGTTCACCCATTCCATCTGGAGCTAACTGCGATTGGATCCTAAAACCCTTTATTTTTCTTTACACAATTCGCCAATTCGCAAACCGTAACAGTAACAGTGTATCCTGGGTAAGAGGTGGCAGTTGGTAGGTGGCAGGAGGGCAGCTGCAATGTTCTCTATGGTACAATATAAGCAGACAGAGAGCGTTTCCTTAGGTACAGTATAAGACATCAGAGGACAGTTGCAGAATTTCTGGACTAAGAGCAGTAACAGTAAGCCATCTATATACATTTATAAAGTGTATACATTGATAAAACTGTACCCATGATGATAAGCGTTGATATTGTTTTATTCAAGGCTTAACCCACATGTCATGTTGCATCAAATTAAAAATATATATATTTAGAAGATAGACATTTAAAAGCCATTGAGAGGAACGAGAGCCAACAGCATTGTTTTAACACGTTTCAGACTACGCTGCAGGTGTCATTACTTTCTCCTGAAACACCTGGCCTCTTTCTCAAATTGATGATTGCACAAAGCACATCACTGACAGCATGTTATTATCTAAACAGGGAATCACCCGCCCTCTATTCAGAAGAACTTATTCATCAGAATCACCTGCGTGTTTTTTTTTTGCTGGTGTTCTGTCCATGTCTGGGGCCTGCTGTATTGATTTGATGATTATTTGATTAATTAATAAACGATTTCAGTTTTTAGATCACTAAGCAATCGTTTATTATATTAATGCATTGAGTTTACGGATTTATTAGATTCCACCTACCTTGTAAATGAGTGCTAAATAGGGTAAAAAGGATACATCATTTGGACGTGCGATCTTATCCAAAGTCCCAAACAAACCATTTGCATCCAATTTTGGAGGATATAAATGCCTCATTGTGGTCACCAGGCTCTAGTCTATTAATATTATATGAACTGAGATTATCACAGAGAAGCAATTCAGGCTGAAAACCATTCAGCTCAGTTAAAAATAAAATCTCTGATCATGCACGTGAAATGCAGACAGGAGATCATCTGTGTTCAAATAAATCACTGCCACGCGAACTGCTGCCTTACCAACAATTACCTGATATGTTCAAATTTACATGACGTTTACCTTAAATAACATTAAATATGGCATGAATAAGCATTAATTACCAAATTTGCATAAGCTGACATTAATAAAAGCTAAAGATCTGCAGTAATAAACTGTGATAAAACACATTTTATTCATGCTGCAAAAGCACAGAACACATTTCATTAATGGAAAGTTTAGCAGGTAAAGCAGATGTATTAAATAAAAGGGTGTTTTAATCTATTAAAAGTATAAAATATTTTAAGTCTTTTAACATGTTTTGAAATCAAAGAGTAATGTAGTGATGTAAAAGTCTAAAATAATTAAATAATATAGTTTACCATTATTAATATGTACCGTGGGGGCGAAAGTCTTTTACCTCAGGAAACACTGCTCTTACTGCTCTCTCTTCTTATACTTTACCACAGGAAACACTCACTGCCCTCTATTGACTTATACTGTACCTCAAAAGAACATAGTTACTGCCTCCTGTCTTCTCAAACTGTACCTCAGAAAACATTGTAACTGCCCTGTAAACATTGTAACTGTCATCTTGTACCTCAGGAAAAACAGTTAGTGACCTCTGTCTGCTTATACTGTATCTTAAAAACCTTAAGAAACACTGCCTGTCTGCTCATACTGTACCTCAGGAAACACTGTAACTGCAGTCTGACATTTTACACTGTACCTCAGGAAATACTGTAACTGCCCTCTGTGTTCTCAAACTGTACCTCAGGAAACACTGTAACGGCCCTCTGCGATCTCAAACTGTACCTCAGGAAACTCTGTAACTGCTCTCTGTCATCTTGTACTTCAGGAAACACCAACTGCCCTCTGTCTTCTTATACTGTACCTCAGGAAACACTAACTGCCCTCTGTCATCTTATACTGTACCTCAGGAAACACTAACTGCCCTCTGCGATCTCAAACTGTACCTCAGGAAACTCTGTAACTGCTCTCTGTCATCTTGTACTTCAGGAAACACTAACTGCCCTCTGTCTTCTTATACTGTACCTCAGGAAACATTAACTGCCCTCTGTCTTCTTTTACCTCAGGAAACACTGAAACTGCCCTCTGTCTTCTTATACTGTACCTCAGGAAACACTGTGAACTGCCCTCGTCATCTTGTACCTCAGGAAAACATGTAAACTGCCCTCCTGTTTCTCATATACTGTACCGCAGGAAACACTGTACTGCCCTCTCTGTCTCTTTATACTGTACCTCAAGAAACACTAACTGCTGCCCTCTGTCATCTTTACTCAGTACACAACAACTGTAACTGCCCCTCTGTCAGCTTATACTGTACCTCAGGAAACACTGGGTTCTGCCCTCTGTCATCTTTTCCCTCAGTAAAACCACTGTAACTCTGCCCTCTGTCTCTTTTAATTACCTCAGGAACACTAAACTCTAAACTCCCCTCTGTCTTCCTTATACTGTAACCATCAGGAACCACTAACTGCCCTCTGGTCTTCTTATACTGTACCTCATGAAACCCTGTAACTGCCCCTCTGTCTTCTTGAACGTGTACCTCAAGAAACCACTGTAACTGCCCTCTGTCTTCTTATACTTACCCCCCTCATGAAACACTGGAACTGCCGTCCTTCATCTCTTTTAACCAACCTCAGGAAACTCTTTACTGCCCTCTGTCATCTTTTACCTCAGGAAATACTGGAACTGCCTTCTGTCATCTTATACTGTACCTACCTCAGGAAACACTGTAACTGCCCTCTGGTCTTCTTATACTACGGTAACCTCAGGAAACACTGTACTGCCCGTCTGTCATCTTTTACCTCAGGAAACTCTGTAAACTGCCCTCTGTCTTCTTGTACCTCAGGAAATACTGTAAACTGTCCTTCTGTCATCCTTATATGTCCTCAGAAACACTGTAAACTCTGCCCTCTGTGGTCTTCTATACTGTACTTCAGGAAACACTGTAACTGCCCTCTGTCATCTCTTACCTCAGGAAACACTGAAACTGCCCCTCTGTCGGCTGTCCTTGATACTGTACCTCAGGAAAACGCTGTACTGCCCTCTTGTCATCTTTTACCTCAGGAACTCTGTAACTGCCCTCTGTCTTCTTGTACCTCAGGAATACTGTAACTGCCTCTTCCATCTTAATACGTAACCTCAGGAAACACTGTAAACTGCCCTCGGTCGCTTATACTGTACCTCAGGAAACACTGTAACTGTCCTCTGTCATCTTTTACCTCAGGAAACACTGTAACTGCCCTCTGTCTTCTTATACTGTACCTCAGGAAACTCTGTAACTTCCCTCTGTCATCTTTTACCTCAGACCTCAGGAAACACTGTAACTGTCCTCTGTCATCTTTTACCTCAGGAAACACTGTAACTGCCCTCTGTCTTCTTATACTGTACCTCAGGAAACACTGTAACTGCCCTCTGTCATCTTTTACCTCAGGAAACACTGTAACCGCCCTCTGTCTTCTTATACTGTACCTCAGGAAACACTGTAACTGCCCTCTGTCTTCTTATACTGTACCTCAGGAAACACTGAAACTGCCCTCTGTCATCTTTTACCTCAGGAAACACTGTAACCGCCCTCTGTCATATTTTACCTCAGTAAACACTGTAACTGCCCTGTCATCTTTTACCTCAGGAATCACTAACTGCCCTCTGTCTTCTTATATTGTACCTCAGGAAACACTGATAATGCCTTTGCAATCTTTTACCTCAGGAAACAGTTACTGCCCTGTGTCATCATTATACTGTATCTTAAGAAACCTTGTAACTGCCCTCTGTCTTCTTATACTGTACCTCAGAGAACAGTGCTACAGTGCTCTGCCCTCTCTGCTAACACAGACAAATTAATTGAACTTAAGTAAAAAAGATAGTATTCTTAATAAGATACAGCTTAATGACACTTCAAGCAAAGTTACTCTTAATGACGCAGAGCCCATTGAATTAACAGATGTAGACTGAAGATGTACAGTAGATGTAGATGTTTAGATCAGTTTCCTTTTTGAAAATGTATTAAGTTGCATTATGTTAGTTTCACTCTGGCCTGTGTAGAAGTGAAATGACAAACCCTACTGACTTATTTATAATATGGATGGCAATAGGTGTCAAATCATGAAATTTCTGGATCATTCAAATCTCTGAGTAACCGATGCTGGTTATAAGAGGACGAAGGAGGCCATATTAAGCAGAATTACCTGTGGCTGCTCATGGCCTTTAACAGCAGCGCTGCCCATGCATCCTCCACTTCCTGCAGCTTGGAACGGATGGCTTCCTGTCCAGGCTCCCCTCTGCTTTTTATAACCAGCTCACCCTTCCCAGCAGCCATGTTTAGCTTTACTTCACCCTCACCCTTCATTAACAGGATATCCTGTACAAGAAGAGGTGAACACACACAGACACACACGTAACTCCAGAGGACATAACAATGCTACTGGATAAATAGTGAATCCCGCCATTGACTGACCGCTCTAAAAGTACCACACTGAATTATTAAGATTGACCTTTCTGATTTAATTTAATTAGGTAACGGTGGTGGAAAAACAAAAGTATCTTCAATATAACGTAAGAGGAGGTCACACTAAATATTTGCCACTGTAGCCAATAGAAGCTTTCTTCAGTTTTTTAATACTGCATACGAATATATATAAGATACATGGTCATTATACCATTGCTAAAACAATAGAATATCTAATCTAATGGTGGGCTCAGACTTTTGCACAGTACTGCAGATATATTTATCACAAGGAACCACAGAATGTTTCTCATCCTCTATTTGGAAGTGGATTTTTTTTTCTATTCCTAAGCAAGTTCAAATCCTTCACCATTTCTGCTTTGCTGCATTGGTTGAGGGCCTCTGCTAAATGTTTCAGTGCTCTATAAATCCAGCGAGCCATAACTCTTATCTCCCATCTCCCTCTAGCGCTCATGACACATAAACTGCCTCACGGTGGATGAGAGTTTAGTGTAAGTAGGTCTATCACAAAAATAAAAGCTGAAAACATGCCATTTCCTGAGCTATATACAGAACAGCCAACGCCTGCCAACTAAATCTGATCTAGCTGTGTGAGCTACATGTATACACACTCACAGTAATGCGGATGCAGTAGCTTCATACTGACACGATAATACATGGCATGTCTTGAACTCCTCGTTTGGATTAACTGGCCATCGTGACTTCCCTAGAAGGTTGTGAATTAAAGTCTAACAGCAGTGTAAGCTTCGTTTTTAGGGACCGTGATCTGAGCTGGTATAAGTGTAGAGGCTGAGGGGTTAAAGCTCTGGACTACTCATCAAAGGGTTAAGAGTTCACATGCAGACTCTGCCAAGCTGACACTGTTTGGTCTTTAAACAAAGCCCTTTAACCCTCAACTTCTCCAATTAATTGTAAGTAGCTCTAAGTATGCGTATCTGTACTGCACTTAGCACACACCATCATTCAGGGTGACCTACAGCTGATACAACCTTATAAGAAACAATCCACACGATCAGTTTGTGAAGGAACTAACAACACATCCATATTAAGAGCTGGTTCTGAGCACCTTTGTTTCTGAATTATAGGAACAACTAATAAGATTTCAGTTTCAGTGTTGAGCTTGAGAATGCCTGAATGCATCCAGTCCATTATTTGTCAGCTACTGGCTTAGGACCAGCAGCATAACTGTCAGAATCATCAGATAAAGTCGCCAAGAGGAGAGAACGAGGAATCAGAATCGATATTTTATGAACACCTTGGTGAAAGTTGGACTATGGACCAGAAGGTCCAGGGTTCAAATCCCACCTCTGCCAAGCTGCCACTGTTGTTTCCTTGAGCAAGGCCCTTAACCCACAATTGCTTGGATTGTAAGTCGATCTGGATAAGAGCATGACATAAATGACATGAATGTAAATGATATGAGAGTCTGGAGTAGCACCCAATAGGTGGACCCAGCATAGCGGCCAATAGGTGAACCATCAACCCAGTGAATAAGTGATACATGAATCCAGTGCAGCACCAAATACATAAACCAAGTGTAGCACCCATTAGGAGAACCCAGTGTAGTACCCAATACATAAACCCAGTGTAACCAATAGGTGGACCCAGTGTGGTCCTATACTCATCCCCAGCACAGTACCCAATACATGAACCAAGTCCAGTATCCAGCAAGTGAACCCAGTCTAGTACCCAAAATGGGAATCTATGTCTGGTACCCAAAACGTGACTACAGTGTAGTACATAATACACCAACCCTGTGTAGGACCAAATTCACCACCCCCTATAGTTGGCAATATGAGAACATGGTTCATGACATACTGTAAGTGAACTGATACATAAAGCAGCAAATCCATAACATCTGAATGCTAAACAGTAATAAATAGGACTCGATCTTTCTGTATATACCTGCACTTGCTCCAGCCTCTCCTCCACCTCTTCTTTGTTTCCCTCCGTGTTCTCTAGCTTCTCCAACTTAGCTTCAACCTCCATCAGCCAGTCCCTCATGGCCCTAAGCGCCTCCACAAAGGCCTGGTACTCCTGCAGGTGCCGGATTCGAGTCCATGCAGTCTGAAGGAGTGCATGGTAAGAAGAGAGCAGCTCTGTGTGGACACTGGCTCCCTCGGATAAGGGAAGAGAGGCCTGACACAGTCGCTCCAGAGATGGTCTGAACAACAATAAATAAGTTTGATTTTTTGACGTTCACTTTTATTTGCCTGGTTGACAATAAACAACAATGAAACGTTTTTCATTTTATTCGCGTTGTTTATGATTTGCAGCGTTTAGAATCATTGACCCTAGATAGGAAAATGCACTGCACCTCCTTTTGAGCAGCTCCTTGTGGAGCTCTTCCATTCTCTCCAGCTGTGAGAAGCAGTCTGGGACTCCTGGCTGGCTCTCCTCCCAGAGATCAGGCTCTTTGTGCAGCCTCTCTTCCATCTGCTGCAGCCAGTCTCTCAATTCCTCAACGTGTACTTCGTATCTACATAAGATCAGTGTTGCTCTTGCATTATTGCCACGTTGGTGTACATTTGTTTACTTCTTATAGAAGTATGTAACATAAAAGCACAGAATGTCATTTCGATTTATATCTAAGAATCGTACCTCTTCAGCTCTTATCTTCACATGTCCCATATTACCTCTCATTTTATCACTGCACCAAATAGAAATGTGTTTTTTTGCTTTTCGGCTCGAATCATTCTGACTGAATGCAGTTGCTTACCCGTCCTGTAGGGCGGCGCTCTCCTCTAGAGATCTCAGTCTTTGTCTGCAGGCCACAGTAAACGCACCCAAGGCCAGCTGACATGATGTCAGGCGCTCATGGACCCCTTCAGCTGCAGTTTTGGACAGGTATGTCAGGAGCCCTTCTGCTTCCTCGTGTAAACTGGTCAAGAGCTTCTGACCCTCACCTACCCGCTCCAGCGCCGCCTGAGACACATCATCAGATCATGTACAGTCATTATAGATACAGGTCTGCAGGTGTAACATCTTGTGTCTCTCAATACTATTAGCAGAATCTCCATCTACTGACATGTTCAGTTTTACAAAAGCAGCTGAAAGTTTCATTGGCCTTTTCAATTTCAGTTTTGATTTTTCAGGACGTAATGTGTGGTTTTGGAATAACACATACAAAGGCAGGTGTAAAAACTCATCCTTCTAATCTCTCATCCATCCAGCCCATCTACCTCTCATCCATCCACTCATCTACAGGTATCTTCTCATCCATCCACCCATCATAACCTCTCATCCATCCATCCATCATCCATCCGTCCCTCACATCTCGTCCATCCATCCATCAACCTCTCATCCATCCATCCATCCGTCCCTCACATCTCCGTCCGTCCATCCATCCATCCATCCATCCATCATCCACCTCTCATCTCTTCCATCCACCATCTACCTCCTCTCCATTCATCCATCCCCTACATTAATCTACCTCTTCCATCCATCCATCCCCTCCAATCACCTACCTTCTCCATCCATCCATCCCCTCCAATTACCTACCATCTCTATCCATCCATCAGCTCTCATCTATCCATTCACCCATCCCGTTCACTCATCAACCTCCTCCATCCATCCATCCCCTCCATCCCCTCCATCCCCTCCAATCACCTACCTTCTCCATCCATACATACATCTCTCATCTATCCATTCATCCATCCCCTCAATTCATTTACCTCCTCCATCCATGCACTCATCTACCTCTCATCCATACACCCATCTACCTTTTCCATCCACCCATCCATCCATCCCCTCCAATCACCTACCTCCTCCATCCATCCATCCATCCATCTCTCATCTATCCATTCATCCATCCCCATCCATTCATCTACCTCCTCCATCCATCCATCCACTCATATACCTCGCATCCATACACCCATCTACCTTTTCCACCCATCCATTCGTCACTCATCTATCCATTCATCCATCCCCTCCATTCATCTACCTCCTCCATCCATCCATCCATCCATCCATCTCTCATCTACCCATCCATCCATCCATCCATCTACTTCCTCCATCCATCCAACCACTCATCTACCTCTCATCCATACACCCATCTACCTTTTCCATCCATCTCTCATCTATCCATTCATCTACCTCCTCCATCCATTCATCCATTTATCTCATCCATCCACCCAGCCACATACATACAGTATATATACACACTGCATTGTTTGTATTGATGGTATTTCGTAACCTCTTGGTACCTTAAATCTGAGCATCTGCTCTGTAAGTTCAGGGTCAGTTCCTGCTTTCTCAGAACTGTCCTCTGCACCTGCCTTCAGCTCTGCCAGCCAGTTTTGGAAACCTTGTGTGTGACCTGCAGGTGAGAAAACATCAGAGAGAGGTTCAGCACGGACGCATCTACATTCGTGTTTCCGTGAGCAGATGGACTGTGTGGGTGCGTCTGGAAGAAATAGCTCTCGGTTGTCCTAGTAACGAACCTTAATCAATTCCCAAGGAGAGGCGGCATAGTGTCTGAATGTGATAAAGTGTCTGACAACAGGTGTGTCATTTAGCATGCAGTCTTTTGCATATGTCTGGGCAGCCCTAGCCAAATTAGGCTTTGTTGATGTTCTAAATGGGAAAGAACTTAAACTTTTTCCACAGGAAACAAGCACAAATCTAACACACTTTGGTGAATTTGAATTCAGAAATTGGAAAGCGTAATGGGAAAAAATGCATGGTGTTGTGTCTGATCATCCTCACCAATAAAGCCCTGCAGCAGTGTTTCCTGTAAAGTGTCCAGGGCTTTGCTGGATTGCTGGGCTGCAGCTTCACTCCTCTTCACCAGATCAGTGATGCTCTCACTCAGCCGGGTTAGCTGCTGAGCTGGGTAAGTTCTACAGAGCGCTCTCAGAAACTCACCAGCTGCATCCAATCCACTGTCCACCTGTTTTTGGCTCCTCTGGAGATCCTGAGATAACAAACATAAATCTCAGTTTCTGTGTAACACAGATGTATCGCTAACTGATTGGGCACAATCCATTTGTTCAGTTGAGCTCAGTTGGCATTTTATAGCCAGAGGCTTTAGCCCACTACGGCAGAAACCAGGGTTTGAGCCCTAGCGGTGCCTCTTGGTCAGGCGCCACACAGGCACTACTCCAGCAATCAGAGACGAACTGGCATCCTGTATATTTCACACCACTGCTTGTGAAGAATGAATTCTGCCAGTCTCCAGGCCCCTCCACCCTGACCAGGATAAGCAGGTCAAAGGAAGAAGGACTGATGTGGGATATTCAGCGAAACACAAAGTGTGTTTACATGTACTTAATAATCCAATAACTGGAGAAAATCAGATCCGAAAATCAGCCGATCTACGAGTTTACATGCAGTTGAATAATCAGACAATGGTACGGCAATCGGATTTCTACTTTGCAACCAGCCAATAATCTCATAGATTTATGTGACATATACTTCAATCTTTAATAATAAGTAATCAAATTATTAATTTTCATGAGTATATACTGCAGTTCAGAGTTCACAAAGTGTCCGATAGCCATTTAATTCCGGGGTTGCCAGATCCAGAGAGAGCAAAACCGAAAAAAGTCAAAAGTCAATGGAAAAAAGAGGCCAAATAAAAAATAAAGCCAAGTCTTTAGAATCTTGCAAACATAGGAGAAGGCTCGTGCACATGCGCAGACTGAAAACACAGATTATAATAAGGTAACTGGTATATACAGTGGGGCAAAAAAATATTTAGCCAGCCACTGATGGTGCAAGTTCTCCTTTGAAGAAAGATGACAAAGGTCTGTAATTTTCATCATAGGTAATCTTGAGGGAATTTTTCACTTAAGATGTTTATGCAACTGGGGACTGGACTATTAATCAGGTTTTGGGTTCGACTGTACAAACTTAATTGCACTTCGCTGTGGATCAGGGCCCTGTTAAAATGCTGACTGTCTGTAGGAATGGCTGGGTTCACCTGTTAGGCAAAGTACGTTTGTTTGTCCTCACCTTCAATCAAACCAAAGAGAAACGCTAACCTTTAACTTGTCCAAGTTTTTCACAGATCAGATACTGCGCTAGCGCCGCCGACAAGCTCGCTCTAATGGCGTCCATGCTGCTCGGCCATCTGGGGAAATGAAGAGCTCAAGCTGCTAAGGGCTCTGTGAACTGAAGTCCCTCAGGACGGATCTTGGCCACGATCGTAACACTTCTTCAAACGTTCCTTCAGCGTGTGAGATCTTCTTCCCAGGATCATCCTCCATTGCCTGAATGAAATACACAATGTACTGTAACATTACCAGGGCATTAATCATTTCTAGTGGAAATCCATAAAGTACAATCTAGAGCTGCTTATAACCGGAGCTCAGAGTGTTCATCTGCTGGGTCTTTCGAATTTTTTTGCAGTTCAGCTCTATTTTTTCCTTTTCCCCTTGCAGAATCTCAGGAACCCTCTTTCTTATTCGTCGAGCTCCCAGCTGTGCACACACACAAATAACAAGTCCTACTTTATTTCCTTTATAACATTTTGGTTGGGGGGTAATTCTCCAGTGAGTAGTACACTCTCTCTGGTTGTCGTCGGGTGGTTAGGCCTGACCTAAACTGAGCAAGAAGTTCAGGACTGGAGAAAGAGGTTAACGGGTCTGTCACTGAGCTCCGTGAACAAGAGGTGTCGGCTCCGCAACTCAATGGTCATTAGCAATGGAGTTAACCTCAATTCCATCAACCAGCCCAACAAGGCGTATAATTCACATTTGTCATGTCTGTCCCTCTCAAACGTCTTATAATAGACGAAACACAAAGACACAGGTATAGCATTCTGAATTAGAAAACCCCTTTAAAAAACAAATCAGACAAAAATTTATACTTGGTTCATTTTTTATTGAGGAAAATTGAGATCCAATATTACATATTAGTGATGGCAAAAGTATGTGAACCTTTAGTATTAGCATTAATTTGAAGGTTGGAAATTAGAGTCCGGTGTTTCAATCAATGGTATTACAATCAGGTGTGAGTGGGCACCCTGTTTCTTAAAGAACAGGGATTATCACAGTCTGCTCTTCACAACACATGTTTGTGGAGTGTATCATGGCACGAACAAGAGATTTCTGAGGACCTCAGAAAAACAGTTGTGGATTGCTCATCGCTGAACAGGTTACAAAACCATCTCTAAACAGTTTTTTGGACTCCACCAATCCACAGTCAGAGGACAGATTGTGTGCAAATGGAGGAAATTCACGATCATTGTTTACCCGTCGCCAGGAGTGGCGAGCCAACAAAGTCACTCCAAGAGCATGGCGTGTAATATTTGGCAAGTTCACAAAGGCACCCCAGGGTAACTTCTACTTCTAAGCACCTGAAGGCCTCTCTCACATTGGGGCTAATTTTAATGTTTCATGAGTCCTCCCATCAAGAAGAAACACTGAACAACTATGGTGTGCACATGGGCAGTTGCAGGAAAAGCCACTGCTTCCTCCAAAAAGAACTTGCTGCTCTTTGCAGTTTGCTAAAGATCACGTGGCGAGCCAGAAGGCCTATTGGAAGATGTTTTGGGGACAGTTTGAGACCACAATAAACTTTTTGGTTTTAAAATAAAAGCGTTAATGTTTGGGGAAGGAAAACAACTGCATTCCTCAGTAAGAACCTTATCATCCCCAGTCTGTAAACATGGTGGTGGTATTATCATGGTTTGGCCCTGTTTTGCACTGCATCTGGGCCAGGACGGCTGCCTCCTTGGATGGAACAGTGAATTCTGATTATCTCAGAGAATTCTAAAGGAACATGTCAGGCCAGCTGTCCCATGAACCGGAATCTCAAGAGAAGTTGGGGTCATGCAGCAAGAACAACGACCCTAAGAACACAAACAATAACCACAGAATGGTTAAAGAAATAATAAAGTTCATGTTCTGTGAATGGCCAAGTCAAAGTTCCCTGGACCTTAATTCCAATCAAAATGTTTTGTGGAGACCTGAAATGCGAGCAGCTAATGTTGGAGTACACCCCCCAACAAAGTCCCCATATCATTAAGCCTTTGTCTTATCGATCTTATTCCTGGGCTAATAAGATTCCTCCAAGCCGGGTGCAGGACTGATCAAACAAGCTTACAGGAACCGTTTTAGGCTGCAGTTTATTATTGCTGCACAGGGGGGTCACACCCAATACGAAAGCAAAGGGGCACATACTTTTGCCACTCACTAATATTAATACTGGAGGCATTTTCCCAATAAATAGATGACCAGTAGAATAATTTTTTCTTTCTTTCATTTGTCCTACTGGGTTCTCTTTCTCTTTATCTACTTTTAGGACTTGTGTGAAAATCTGATGATGTTTAGTCATATTTATCAAAATATAGAATGCTAAAGGGTTCACAACTTTTCCATCACCACTGTATAGCCAAGGGAGCAAACAGACAGACTGTTAAGGAGATGGTCAGATAGTCAACATGTAGACATACATAAGTAGGCAGACAAGAACAGCCCTGACGTACATGCAGACATAAAAAAAAAGACAGTTTTAGATCGACTTACCGACTGAACAGCAGACAGACGGACAGAGAGAGGTTTATAAAAAGCAGACTTACACCATCCACTGCCTGCTCCCCCATGGCATCCATCTCTTTAACGAACTTGTTTTCACAACATTTTTCCCTGAAAGTGTCCTCTCTCACTGATAAAGCATTTGGCCTTTACGGATAAACCAGATCTCAGCCTCCTCCCTCCTGGCGCTCCTGCTAACTCTCCACAACCTGCAGCTAAAACACAATACCACACATTCACCATATAGCTTGTCTTATCTTAATGAAGGTTATTGGAACTCTAACCTTTATCTCTCACATCTGTATCTACGTGGACTTAGCCAAATATGACGATTGGAACTTTTCCTGTTCAAGAAAAGGCAGAAACTCTCCCTATAATGGAATTGTAGTCAGTATTGGGGACAGTGAAAACGTCAACATCAGGCCTGACCAATCAAGCTTTCGTGTTGTCAAGTAGCACGCTCATCCCCTGCAGTATCAGAGCAAAAGCTTATAGGACCCAGCCACACCTCACATTTAAAACACAAGGATCCTGAGAAAAGATCTGGTTGAATATAACGGAAAGGGGCGGAGAATGATGGTGTCAAGACCTCACAGTGACTGGGATGGAAACCATTTTTCCCTGTTTATTTAAGCGCAGTCTAATCTGTTTATGCCAAAAAACACAAACATAGCCTTCCCTTCACTAATCCCTTCCTCTCCAATTCCTCCTCTCGTCGCTCCACGTTATTTGTTTTTTTGAGTTGACATTGTGAAAAAGGCCTGGCCAAATCTCCAGGACACATTAAGAAAAGGGAAATTAAAGAAGGCGTAAAGAAAGTGTTTAGACAAAAAACACAGGGCACTTGGTGTGAAGGTCCCACTGCGAAAAAATCGTACTCAGTCAAATCTCAGATCTGCCCAGATGCCAGTGTTGAGCCCTTGAGCATGGCCCTTAACTTTTAAATCACTCTGCATAAAGTCGACTGCTAAATGCTGCAAATGTAATGTTAAAAACAACACAGACTCTAACCCGACTCAGGCTCCTCCGCAGGTCCTCTGGATTAAGCTGGATGGACTGTGCTGGACTCAGGGCACAGGCTCTCTCAACAACAGAGCTGAGTCTGGACTTGAGATTCTGGTACTCCTTACAGATGCCCAGCAGAACCTTGCACTGCTCCAGACTGAACAAACCCAAAGCAAAAATCAACCACAGTAAGCAACATTCTTCAGGATGTAAACAAACTCTTCAGTAGCTGTTAAAGCTACAAACAACAAACATACTCCTCTGACACGAGCTTCCTGATTCGGTCCCAGCTGGACTGGACCAGCGTCACGTCCCGCTGGGCCTCCCCAACCAGTTCAGAGTCTCTGTGGGCCAGTTGCTCCCCTCTCTCACCTAACCACAGCTGGCTGTGCTGCAGAGCCTCTAGTTCCTCCTCCACCTGTTTCAGCAGCCATAGCCTGTCAGAAACATGAAGAGAACGTTAAAACTATTATTAACTATTATTAACTATCAACTAGTAGTGAAGCCAATCTCTGTTTATGCTATGTCATTGTTAACGCTATGCTAAATCATTGCTATGTGGTTGCTATGGTTTCCAAGGTGGTTGCAATTATGTTGCTAGATGGTTGCTATGGTTTCCAATGTGGTTGCTATGGTGTTGCTATGGTGTTCCAGACAGTTGCTATGGTGATGCTATGGTGTTCCACTTGATTGGCATGGTATTGCTTTGATATCCCATGTAGTTGCTTGGTGTTCTTATGGTGTCCAAGGTAGTTGCTATGGTGTCACTATGGTGTTTTTAGGTGGTTGCTATAGTATCCCATGTGGATGCTATTGTGTCCTAGGTGGTGGCTATGGTGTTGCTAAGTGGTTGCTATAGTATCCAGGTTGCTAGATGGTTGCTATGGTTTCCCAGGTGGTTGCTATAGTGTTGTTAAGTGGTTGCTAGATGTTTGCTATGGTGTTTCCAAGTGGTTGCTATGGTGTCCCAGACGATTGCTATGGTGCTGCTATGGTGTTCCACTTGATTGCTATGGTATTGCTTTGATATCCCATGTGGTTGCTATTGTGTCCCAGGTGGTTGCTTGGTGTTCCTATGGTGTCGCTATGGTGTTTCTAGGTGGTTGCTATAGTATCACATGTGGATGCTATTGTATCCCAGGTGGTTGCTATGGTATCCAGGTTGCTAGATGGTTGCTATGGTGTCCCAGGTGGTTGCTATGGTGTTGTTAAGTGGTTGCTATGGTATACCATGTGGTTGCTAGTTGTTTGCTATGGTGTCACGATGGTGTTCCACTTGATTGCTATGGTATTGTTTGATATCCCATATGGTTGCTATGGTGTCACTATGGTTTTTCTAGGTGGTTGCTATAGTATCCCATGTGAATGCTATTGTGTCCCAGGTGGTGGCTATGGTGTTGCTAGGTGGTTGCTATGGTATCCAGTTGTAGATTGTTGTATGGTGTTTCCATGTGGTGCTAGGTGTTTGCTATGGTGGTCACAGTTAGTGTCTATGGTGTTGCTATGTGGTGCTATGGTTATCCCAGGTGGTTTTTGCCAGTGGTTGCTATGCATAACTAGAAAAACAAATCTGTGTGGAACCGATGAAGTTGAGCTCACATCACATGGATGTTCCTACAAAAGGTGTGGCGTGGTAAGCTCTATGGGCAAGGTACTGGGTAAGTGGGTCAGGTAACTGGAACTGGGACCAGAAGTCCAGAGTTCAATTCCACCTCGCCAAGCTGCCACTGTTGGCTCCTTGAGCAAGGCCCTTAACCCACAATTGCTGGATTGTGTAAGATTGTAAACTCAATTTAAGTTGCTCTGGAAGGGCATCTGCTAAAATTCTTAAATGTAATGGGTGTGTGAATGCATATCACCCTAAATGGGGCCACAGTCCATCACAGTTCTGATTGCAAAGAGGGCTGATCTTGTCTCAATCAATGCTCAGAAGTCAATCATTGCCACGTGGATCCAGTCGGAACAAAAAGGCACATCAGACTCAGGCTGCTGTATTAGACCACACCGTCTGCTGGATGTCCCTGCTAAATGCTGTAAAATGTTTAATTGATGAAATTCATATCACCAGTGCCATGTTGTCATAAGAAGTGAAATTTTCCCTAGGATGCCCTTAAACCTTTCAAAGGTTAAGTGTGTTTGGGTCAGAACAAAATGTGTTTACCCCAGGGCTTTCTGAAGGGAAGAGTCATCAGAAACCTTAATGTTACTTGAAGTAATCAATTACCCTTAAGTATCCCTTGAAAACCATTATGGGTTGCTTAACGCTCCATGGTAAATTCCTTAGAACTATTTAAGGGACGCAAAACCTCATCGTAGCTCCTCAAGCAGAGAATATGGCATGTTTTTGGAGGTTTTCTTAAGATGAAGATATTTCTTCAGCTTTAAAATAAAAAGAGAAATACAATATAAATATATCTATACCCGTGATTCCCTCACCTATCATTGGGTTCTTTGGAACGTAACCCCCACGATAGGCCGGGTTCACTGTAAACCTATATTATAAGTATCATCATTTTATTTTTTTAAGAGAAGATTAAATACCTGTACATACTGTATTTTATTTCGATTTCATATGCTTTTAAGATGTTTGAATTAACATTTTTAATATAGTTTTTATATTGTTTTCAATTTTTTAGGCAAAAATAATTAAAATCATAAATATTACAGCAAAATCCTGCAATACAGCAAAAACCCAGCGATACAGAATTAGATATATTTAAAAAAAAGCCTGAGATACAGTGAAGCCACAATAAGTGATCCGCGATATAGCGAGGGACGACTGCATTATTATTATCTGTTGTTGTCATTATTAACTTTTCTCCATTACTTTCCATTACTTTTTTTGGTTAAGTGAAATGTCTGAGGGACTTTATGCAACAGACTAACAGAATTCGAAGTTGGAATAAGAAAATCTTCCTTTAAGGTTTATTCTTACGGGAAAATCTTAAGGTGTTTCACTCAACCGGGCCTCAAACACGCTGTACGTTACGGATATGATCATAATCAGAACATACGAGAGGTGTAAGAGGCAGAAGGAGTGAGAGAGTACCTTTGTTGGAAGGTCTGCACGCTGTGCTCTGAGAGCCACTGTTTTCGGACTCTACCCTCCAGTTCCTCCAGGCTCCTCAGAAGAAGCTCCTTCCTCCTCGTAAAGGAGCCCCACATAGCACCCAGTTCCTCAGCTTCACTCTGCCTCGTCCCCATGCTCCTCTGGAGCAGCTGCAGGCCCGATCCCAGATCATCTACCAGCCCACGGCAGGACGTCCTGTCTGCCTCGATCCCATGCAGGTGCAGGTACGCCTTGTTCAGAGTGCTGTCCAGACTTATAGCTTGCACCTCCATTGAGGCGATCTCCTGTGCTAACAGAGCTAGATCCTGGTTCAGGTTCCCAGCCTTGGCTTGGTCCCAGTTGGCACATGCTTCCACGGTTTCCTGCAGAGTCTTGAGTGAGTTGCTGGTTGATCTGTACGTCTCCAGGAAGGTCTCGAGTTTAGCCAGGGCCTCAAGACGGTGCTGCACCAGGTTCTGAGCTTCACAGAGGGGCTGGAGACAGTCTTCTTTCCTGGCCTGCATTTGCTGGAGATGTGCAGGCGCTAAAGAGAGACACAGCGCTTCCAGTTGTTTGTTCAGGTGCTCGGTCGCTTCGCTTTGGGAGTGAAGACCAGCTTCATCATCCTTCCATTGAAAATAGAGGGATGAGGACCGAGAAGAACGAGTTTAAATAAGCTCAAACATCGCATATTCCTTACCTTGACCTGGGCAACAGTAGACGTTAAGTCAGTGATGGTGACTTTGCAATTGCTTCTCAGCTGCACAAGAAATTTTTCACTCCACTGCGTGAGGGCGGTCAGAGCCTGGTTAAACTTCTCAAGCCTAGCAAGGTGAACCTGAAGTTCCTGGATCCTGGAAGGCAGGAAACAATCCTTGGGGTGTACTCAGGACATATTTGGTGCATCCGACTCATCATACCCGATTTTTGGCCAATTTCGCCAACAAATGAGTTCACCCATATCGTACAACACCTACCAACCTGGGCTGCAAAGGCCAACGCATGCATCATTCAAGTCACGTGAGTCACGGCCATTGTCATTCCTTTTGGTTGGCTGTTATCACTAACCTTCTTAAGAACCTTGGGACTTATTTGCACTAAGAATACTAAGAATCGATGTAAAAATAAAAAAGAAATCTGCATCTGCACTGAGCAAGAGCTATTGTGAGACTGACAGGTGCTCCTACGTTTCGGCTAGAATGATTCGTGCAGCTCGGTTGGCAAACAACTGATAAGAGACTAATTTTTCTCGTCGAAATGCGTCAAGAACAGAAGTCGATGAGTTGTGAAGGGGTCGAGACCCCAGGAACATTTTCTACATGTAGTCAGGTCCATGTGAAGACACAACCCCTGTCACTGACAGCAGCTCTTACCTGAGAGGTATGGTCATGCTGAGAGAGCACCAGCGCTCCTCCAGGCTGCAGTGTAGCTCCGTCAGTTCCCCCATTCGTTCCTCTGACGCTGTGGGGTGCACAGACTCGGCCTGTGTCTCCAATTTCTCCAGCAAAGCCTCCTGAGAGGGGACTTCAGACTGTAGGTCCTGTCCAACATAAACGTGGACAGGGCTTAAATTGTTTCTCAAAACTGAGCTCAGGCACCTCAGCATAAATAAAAAATAAACTAGAATACAGATGTGAGCCATATAGCGTCCGTTCGGAAAACATTTGCATGTACCTCGGTTCTCTTTGTTAATTCGTTCCAGAAGGCTTATTTTTATAAATGTTTCCCATAAGGAATAATGTAAATTGACCCCCAGAAAATCCACACTGCATAAGGCCATGGAAGCTCTTTGCCTTGCTGCAGAGTGAATATTAGATAAACTAACGACTTAGGCTTTTTCAATGTTTAACCAAAAAACATATTTTAGCTGTCAGTCCTTCGACACAGTCGGTGTTCTTGTTACGTAAATTACCTGCAGTGTTTGTAGCTGGTTGTGAAGCTTGGATTTATCTGTGGTCAGGTATGGAGTATCAGAGTTACAGAGATACTCTGAAGTATCCAGCCAGCCCTGCAGGACTGACAGGTCTCTTTCATACCTAGAGAAAGTAACACAAACAAACTTGTCTTTAAACGTGTAATGAAATCAGTGGTGCAGAGCAAAAAAGGGCAGGAGAATAGCAGCACTGGAGCTCTGCACCAGTGGACTAAATTAATGACTGTTAAAGGAATAGCTCAGTGTTTCTTAAAACCTAATATCTAACGACCTGTAGAGAAAGAGCAATGAGCCGAAACAATTTCAACAGGTTTTCCTGTCAGGTGAAAAGAACAGACATGTTTTGAAGTCAGTTAAAGTCAGTGGCAGAGCTGGTGTTTGAACCTACAACCTTTCATTGGCCTCCAAATGGTTGATTCAGCTATGGCTACAATCTACAATCCAAGCAATTGGACTGGACTAAGGGTCTTAACCAAGTGGCAGCTTGGCAGAGGTGGGATTTGAACCCTGGACATTCTGGTCTATAGCCCAGTACCTTAGCCACTAGACCATGCTTTAACTTTGCCCTCTGACTTCAGAAAACTTAGTAACCCAAGACTTACTGCTGCCACAGAGTCAGTAGATCTTCCAGCATGGCTTGTTTCCTGGCAGCTTCATGTGTATATTCGGAATGAATCTGCAGGAGGTCTGCCACTTCTTTCTCCATCTGCCCACCATCAGACAGCTTCCTCAGTCCCAGGCTTAATGCCCCCAACCTGGGATGTAAAGGCCTAAGAGCCTGCCATACATCCTGGAATGGAAAGAAATGAAAACTGCAATAAATCAGGCAATGATTTATGAACAATGTTATATTCCACTCTCATACAATCATCAAAGACGATCCATGCACTTCATGGCCAAAAGTGTGTAGACACCCACTCGAATTAAGAATCTGTAATTTCAGAAAGTCTCACCGATAAGACGCTGTACACACAAATCTCTAAGAGATAGTATGCTGTGGCATTAAGATTAACTTCACTGGATCTAAAAGGACCCAACCTAGACCAGGCAGCAGAAGATGTATAGGTTTCACTAAGGTAGACAAACGCACAGGTGCTGAAGCGGCGATCTGCTAGACAACCATCGCGGTGATGTCTACTGGCTGGGATGGGCATCACATAGGCTCTACTGCCCATGTCTGAGAGAGGACAGGGTTAAAATGTGTACGTGTGTTCTTCAAGCTGTTCGATGGTAAAGAATGGGTTTCCACTGCTCCAGAGTCCAATGGTGTTGTGCTTTGAATGGCTTAAGTGAAGGCTTGACATGGTGATCTTAGAATTGTGCATGGAAACCCAATGTATAAAGCTTAGCATGACCTCTTGTGCTCTCAGTCTGTTTCGTGAGTGGCTGCCAAAGACAGATGATACACTATATAGACAAAAGTTTGCGGACACCCCTACTAATTATCGAGCTCTGATATTTCAGCAGCATTCACTTATAACACAATCATCATATAAAGCATACATTTCTGGATTCTACTGATACCGCAGTGACTCTCAATATGACATGTTTATAGGTTGGAATGCCAAAAGTGAGTCAGGACTTATTATCTAACATCAGGAGCCGACCTCACAGTCACAGCCATGATGTAAATTTTTGGGTGTCCACAAACTTTTGTCTTGTATATAGTGTATTTCAACTCAGTCATCTCATTATCTGGGTTAGTGTGGACTGCTGCGGCTGAGACTACAGCACTTGGAACCGCTCTAGAAGAGCACCAGTCTTACTACTTAGAGTGGGTGCCCAGATACTTTTGACCATGGTCTGCAAGTGACTGTGTGAGCTACAGTATGACTGCGTACCATATGATCATGAAGAGCTTCGTATGTCCTTGATGTTGACAAGCAGCCTGTAATTGGATCGTTCAACTTGTCTCCAAGTTCTTTAAGTAGACTTTTCACCTTAGAGAAAGAAGATATCAAATTCACAGTGTGTAACACTCATACATAAGTCATGTGCCAGGGGGATGAGGGATTCTAGATGACTTGTCATTACTGGGGCACTGTTGTACTCTGCTGGTTGCCAATCAGTCCTATGGGCACCACTGTGCAAAAACAATGATATATTTGTGTTTAACAGGGTTAAGTGATTTAACACTAAAGTGGTGTGTTACTCTGCCGTATGAGAAATAAAGAAACAAATTAACACTAAAGGATGTGTTTTTTATTGCATTAAGGTTTGTTTATGTAAACTTAACTGATGCCTTGCTTTAGTTGCTTTAGTGCACCAAGTCCTTAAAAGTGGATAAAGAGAAACCCCAGTTAAACCAATGAGACAAAAACATATTTATACTTAGTCATTTATTATTGAGGAAAATGATCCAATATACATATTAGTGAGTGGCAAAGTATGTGAAACCTTTGCTTTCAGTATCTGCTGTGAGCCCCCCTGTGCAGCAATAACTGCAGCTAAACGTTTCCTGTAGCTGTTGATCAGTCCTGCACACCGGCTTGGAGGAATTTTGGTTTCCATTTCTCCGTACAGAAACAGCTTCAGGCTCTGGGGATGTTGGTGGGTTTCCTCAAATTAGCTGCTCACTTCAGGTCCTTCCAAAACACTTTTGATTGGATTAAGGTCAGGACTTTGACTTGGCCATTCCAAAAACATGAACTTTATTCTTCTGTAACCATTCTTTGGTAGAACGACGCTTGTGTGCTTAGGGTCGCCCTGTCTGCTGCATGACCCACTTCTCTTGAGATTTCAGTTCATGGACAGAGGTCATGACATTTTTCCTTTAGAATTCTCTGATATCATTCAGAAATTCATTGTTCCATCAGTGATGGCAAGCCGTCCTGGCCCAGATTGCAGCAGCAAAACGGGGCCCCAAACCATGATACTACCCACCAGCATGTTTCACAGATGGGATTAAGGTTTCTTATGCTGGAATGCAGTTTGTTTTTCCTTTCTCCAAAACATAACGCTTTTCTTTTAGACCAAAAAAGTTTTTTCTATTTTGGGTCTCATCCGTCCACCAAAACATTCTTCCAATAGCCTTCTGGCTCGTTTCCCACGTGATCTTTAGCAAACTGCAGACGAGCAGCAATGTTCTTTTTGGAGAGCAGTGGGCTTCTCCTTGCAAACCCTGCCATGCACACCATTGTTGTTCAGTGTTTCTTCTGATGCTGGACTCATGAACATCTAACATTAGCCAATGGAGAGAGAGGCCTCAAGTTGCTTAGAAGCTACCCCTGGGGTCCTTTGTGACCTCACCAACTATTACACGCCTTGTTCTTGGAGTGATTCTTTGTTGGTCGACCACTCCTGGGGAGGGTAAACAATGGTCTTTGAATTTCCTCCATTACACACAATCTGTATGACTGTGGGATTGTGGAGTCCCAAATATGTCAGACTGTGGATTGGTGGGAGTCCAAACTATTTAGAGATGGTTTTGTAACCTTTTACAGCCTGATGAGCATCAACAAACTCTTTTTCTGAGCTCCTCAGAAATCTCCTTTGTTCGTGCCATGATACACTTTCCACAAAACGGGTTATGAAGAGCAGACTTTGATAGATCCCTGTTCTTTAAATAAAACAGGGTGCCCCCTCACACCTGATTGTCATCCCATTGATTGAAAACACCTGACTCTAATTTCACCTTCAAATTAACTGCTAATCCTAGAGGTTCACATACTTTTGCCACTCACTAATATGTAATATTGGATCATTTTCCTCAATAAATAAATTACCAAGTATAATATTTTGTCTCATCTGTGTAACTGGGTTCTCTTTATCTACTTTTAGGACTTGTGTGAAACTCTGATGATGTTTTAGGTCATATTTATGCAGAAATAGAGACAATTCTAAAGGGTTCACAAACTTTCAAGCACCACTGTATACTGTTTGGTAAGTTTTCAAAACAAAAGCTATTAGCTATCATTTCCTTGCCTACAACGTGGCTTTTCAAGGATCGGAGCTTTAGGGGAGCACCCAACAGGAACAGCCCCCCCAAAAACTGCATTTTAATGCAATTTTGGACAGTCATTCCCATACCTGTGAAGGAAGAACATCAAACTTTTTGGATTGGGGAAACACTGAGACTGGAAAGACACCAATAAACCTTTGTGAGTCACAAAGCCATCACTTGGATCAGACTATTTGCAAGGTAAGGGAGTACTGTGTATCTTCTGTGTTACAATATTAGGTTTTATATATATTATTATTATTATATATTATGTTTTTTTTCAGCTTATCAGAGACAAACTTTTGTTTACAAACAAAAAAGACTCCTTACTATTTTTAGGGGTGCTGGGATTCAATTTAGGGGTGCTCAAGCACACCTACTCCATACAAAAAAGCTCAGACTGAAAGCACGCTGGAGCATTATGGGAAATGTAGTGCCTGTAGTGAATTTGCATGCATGTCTTGAAATTCTGCTCAGCAGTCCATGACTTTTTACCAGTGCGATTTCAGTGGGTCACATGAAGTGGGTCTGATGCCACCCCTGGTTTGTACAGCCCAAAGTTTTGAATGTCCAAAATCATTCAAAATCACTGGATTATGTTTAATTCATCTAACTTTACTCTGCAAAGGTTGAGTTCATTGGATAACATCCCAAAAACAGACAACACATCATTTAAGCCGGATCACTAGAGAGGAGCTCGATAAATTCGTTGAAGGATACCTCATGCATTTCTTCAGTCAGCTTCGATTTACGTAAAGTGCTGGCGTGAAGCTCCGCCCCTCTCTGCCTCACACTGTTCTGTAGATCTTCCCAGTATTGCTTGATTTTATAAGCGAGCTTTAATCGTTCAGCTTCGCCCGGAGTGGGAGGAAAACGGGTCAATGCTTGAGGACTCCAACTCCAGCTGACTCACGACGTTCCTTCGCTGTTCTAACCCTGTCTCCATCTCCTGGAACAACAAAGATCCGACATCCACGTCAGTGAGAGTGGTATTGAGGAGAACACAAATGCAGCATTTGAATGGCATCGTTTGGAGGTTCATATAAATACTGGCCATTGGAATTGGTGAAAACTCATTCTTATATATGGAGAACATTCCAATCCTCACCCAAGATGCAAGGATCAAAGGTGTACCTGGAGCTCTGTCTGTGAATTAATATAAGTAATATAAGGGCTGGTACTAATCTGACACACACTTTGCACCAGGACATGCGCTCACTGGCACCACACTGTAAAACTGCTATTGGTATAAAGTACTGTGCAAAAGTCTTAGGCCGTAGATATATATATATACATATATAGATATATATATATACATATACATATACATATATATATATATATATATATATATATATATATATATATACACACACACATATATATATATATATACGTATATATACGTATATATACATATATATACGTATATATACATATACGTATATATACGTATATATAAAAATGACCGTTTATAACATTGTCGGGACCCAAAAATTTCAAACTTTGATTCTTCACTCCATAATCCTCTTCTCCACTGATCTCCAATCCAATCTTTGTGAGCTTTAGCCTATCGTAGCCTTTTCACCCCGTTCCCCTTCTGAAAAAGTTTCTTGGCTGATGCCCTTCCAAAAAGCATTCCTGGTCAAGCTTCTTCAGAAGGGTCAATTTGTCATCCCAATGAAGCTGCCAGATGCTGTATGGGGATCTCACAATAAATACTTGCCATTGTAGCCTATAGAAGCTGGGTTTTTTTTCAGTTTTTAATACTGTATACAAATTCCTTGTACTTTCTGGTTGTATTCTAATAAAGAAATTAAGAAATAATGATATATGGCCATTATACTATTGCTAAAATAATGGTATATCTATTTAATGGTGGCCTAAGACTTTTGGACAGTTCTTTACATTAATAATATGAGATATACATTGGGGCAAAAAAGTATTTGGTCAGTCACTGATTGTGCAAGTTCTCCTACTTAGAAAGTGGAGAGAGGTCTGTAATTTTCATCATAGCTACACTTCAACTATGAGAGACAAAATGAGAAAAAAAAATCCAGGAAATCACATTGTAAGATTTTTAAAGAATTTAATTGTAAATTATGGTGGAAAATAAGTATTTGGTCAATACATTTGGTTCAACTCAATACTTTGTAACAAAACCTTTGTTGGCAATGACAGAGGCCAAAACGTTTCCTGTGGAAGTCTTCACCAGGCTAGCACACACAACTGTAGCTGGTATTTTGGCCCATTCCTCCATGCAGATCCTCTAGAGCCAGTGATGTTTTGGGGGGGCAAAACCCCCCCAATGGACTTTTTCAACTCCCTCCAGCACATTTTTCTATGGGGCTGAGGTTCTTTATGGAGACTGGCTAGTCCAACCACTCCAAACCTTGAAATGCCTTTTAAGGAGCCCAGTCCTTCGTTGCCTGAGCGGTGTGTTTGGGATCATTGTCATGCTGGAAGACCCAGCACGTTCCATCTTCCAATGCTTCTCACTGATAGAAGGAGGTTTTGGCTTAAAAGTCTAACCATAAATGGCCCCGTTCATTCTTCCCTTACACGGATCAGTCGTCTCTGTCCCTTTGCAGAAAAAACAGCCCCAAAGGCATGATGTTTTTCCACCCCCATGCTCCCACAGTAGGTTGGTGTTCTTGGGATGCAACTCAGCATTCTTCTTCACTCCAAACAAGACGATTTGAGTTTTTTCCAAAAAAGTTCTATTTTGGTTTCATATGATCACATGATGATTCTCCCAATCCTGTTCTGGATCATCCATATGTTTCTGGCAAAACTTCAGACGGGCCTGGACATGTACTGGCTTAAACAGGGGGGCACGCCTGGTTAGCCTTTGTTACTTTGGTCCCAGCACTCTGCAGGTCATTCATCAGGTCCCTACGTGTAGTTCTGGGGGTGGGGGGGGGGGGGGGTGGGGGGGGGGGGGGGGGGGGGGGGGGGGGGGGGGGGGGGGGGGGGGGCGGGGTGGGTTGTGGTGGTGGGTGGGGGGGGTGGGTGGTGGGGGGGATTTTGCTCACCGTTTCTCATGATCATTTTGACCCCACGGGATTGAGATCTTGCGTGGAGGCCCAGATCGAGGCGAAATTATCAATGGTCTTGTATGTCTTTGTTACCAATTGCTCCCACAGTTGATTTATTGACACCAATCTGCTTGCCTATTGTAGATTCACTCTTCCCAGCCTGGTGCAGGTCTACAATTTACTTCCTGGTGTCCTTCAACAGCTCTTTGATCTTGGCCATGGTTGAGTTTGGAGTCTGACTGTTTGAGGCTGTGGACAGGTGTCTTTTATACAGATAACGAGGTCAAACAGGTGCCATTAATACAGGTAACGAGTGGAGGACAGAAGAACTTCTTAAAGAAGAAGATACAGGTCTGTGAGAGCCAGAAATCTTGCTTGTTTGTGGGTGACCAAATACTTATTTTCCACCATGATTTACAATTAAATTATTTAAAAACCCTACAATGTCATTTCCTGGATTTTTTTCTAATTTTGTCTCTCATAGTTGAAGTGTAGCTATGATGAAAATTCCAGACCTCTCTCATCTTTCAAAGTAGGAGAACTTGCACAGTCAGTGGCTGACCAAATACCTTTTTGCCCCACTGTATTTATTGTGGAAATGTTTTTGCCCCGGTCCCACCCACAACCATGTGATTATATCCTATGCCTCAAGGTGTGGCACCGTGGTGTTAAACCTCATCCCATGAAAGCTCAGACCGACCATCAGGAGCCAGGAACCACAATTAACGGTTGCTAACAGTGCCAGGAAACCTCATTTCAAACCACAAGCATCTGAAATCTTTCGCACCTCGCCTGGGGTGGGATTTAAACCAGGACAGGTCAGCACTGTGCTCACTCTGGTTCGAATCCCATCGCTGGAAACACGGAATTTCAAATTCCTGTGGTTTCCTGGGTTACTGGAGACTTTTGGTCCATTGTGTGACCCAGGGGCTGGTCTAGCCTCGCCGGGGACGCCCAAGCCTCAGTGCACCACTGGATGGGTGGCAGGGTCTGAACCCTCACACAATGCAAGGCTCTGCTATACAGGATCACTAATGGCAAGGAAAACCTACCGCTGCTTTCTCCAACTTCTTATCTAATCCGTAACACTTTCTCCAACCAGCCGGTTCTTTCCTGATTTCACATCTCTTTACCTCCACAGCGTGAATCTGTTGTTCTAAGGGAACAGAGTTGCACTCGACAGCCTCCAGCTCCTTCTCTCGATCACACACCCAGCAGGAGAAGGCTTCTGACTCAGTGCTGAAATGCTGCCACCATGCCTGCATCTCCACCAGCTCTGACACCCTGTGAAGACAAGACAGAAAATAAAGCGCTTTAAAAGCAGCGCTACTAACGCTTTTCTGGAAGAGGCCCCCCGCATCTGGTTAATTTTCCGTATGTTATCCATTAAATCTTTAATTCCCCAAAAATAAAAGCACACACAAAATAGATACTCTACATCTGGCAGACACCCCCTGGTGATACTCTAACTGGTGATCCATATATTTTGAAACATCTGCCAGCAGAAATTTGCATGGCTGTCCCAAAACTCTTCTGTTTAAGTCGAGTATCACTCGTACTGAGTCCTGTAGGTACATTTCTGATGGCTGTCCGATGAAGTTAAGTACAGGCAAAAACACTCTGATTTACTCACATTTTGCCGAGGCTGGCTTGTATGTCCTGCAGTCTCCCTTGAGCTGCCTTTGCCTGGTCACGCAGCAGAGAATGATTGTGTGAACCAAGCCGGATCTCAGCTGCCTTTCTCACAAGTGACTCAGCCTTCTCGATGAACAGCCCAGTCTGTGTGTGAAGCTCCTGCACATACAGTCACACCATAACACACATACAGTGGTGCATGCACGTTTGTTTGTCGGGGTTTTAATGGAATGTTTTACCTAACAGGTAGGTTAAATTCATGACAAGACAGGGGGTTGATTGTTTATTTATGTTTTTAATAACATCAGGTTTCGCATCACAGCTATGTTCCTGTTCTACATCCATCTTTAACCTTTGTCTGGTGTTTTTCTCCATTTCTCTTTCTTTCTCCTTTGAAGTTGGACCAATGTGTATTTTAGTTTTCCCAAGAGCCCTCTCCTTTGTTATATTTGCACTGCTATGTTTGTGTTTTCTTTTATTTCAGGAGTGTATTTTATGCTGTGGTTAAAAATTTTGATTAGTGTATTCATTAGTTTCAGCCAGTTCCTGTTCTTTCCTGGTCTGAGCTAAAACATCATCAGATTGTCACAAAAGTCCTAAAAGTAGATAAAGAGAACCCAGTTAAACAAATGAGACCAAAATATTATACTTGGTCATTTATTTATTGAGGAAAATGATCCAGTATTACATATTAGTGAGTGGCAAAAATATGTGACCCTCTAGTTAATTTGAAGGTGAAATTAGAGTCAGGTGTTTCAATCAATGGGATGACAATCAGGTGTGAGTGGGCCCTCTGTTTTATTTAAAGAACAGGGATCTATCAAAGTCTGCTCTTCAACAACACGTTTGTGGAAGTGTATCATGGCACGAACAAAGGAGATTTCTGAGGAGTTGTTGATGCTCATCAGGCTGGAAAAGGTTACAAAACCATCTCTAAAGAGCTTGGACTCCACCAATCCACAGTCAGACAGATTGTGTACAAATGGAGGAAATTCAAGACCATGGTTACCCTGCACCAAGTGATCGACCAACAAAGACCACTCAAAGAACAAAGCGTGCAATAATCCACAAGGTCACAAAGGAACCCAGGGTAACTTCTAGGCAACTAAAGGGCTCTCGCACATTGGCTAATTTTAACGTCAGTGTTCATGAGACCACCATAAGGAGAACACTGAACAATGGTGTGCACAGCAAGGTCGCAGGGAGAAAGCCACTGCTCTCCAATAGCAACACTGCTGCCCGTCTGCCGTTTGAAAAAGATGAGGACAAGTCAGAAGGCTTTTGGAAAAACATTTCATGGATGGACGAGACCAAAGTAGAACATTCTGATTTAAATGAGAAGCGTTTTGTGTAAAGAAAGAAAAACAGTGCATTCCATAAGAACCTTATTACATTCGTCAAACATGGTGGTGGTAGTATCAATGGGTTGAGCCTGTTTTGACGTATCAGGGTCAGATCTTCCTTCCAGCATTGACAGAACAAAGAATCCTCAATCATATAATCAGACGTCAGGGCTTCTGTGTGTTCAAACGCGTGATCTGATCTTTATCCAAAGTACAGTGTGTTTATGACTGTAATCTACACTGTGTTCTTACTGTAGCATGATCGAGCTCATTGGTGAGGTTCTCCAAACTGCTGAAGATGAAATCTCTCTGAAGGACAGGAGTCGCACTGCAAACAAACTGCCACACAGCCTCCTTGTCCTGCTCAAAGTCCTGCCAAGCACTTATGGTGGCCTACAGCACACACATGCAAATGCGGGCATGCAACAAGAGGTTAATCTTGCTCTAATAACAGGATTTAACTGAAAGTTTACATGTCTAACTCAACTTGAAACTGTTTCACACTCAAAACCCATTTTTTGGGAATTTCATCTATGGTTTGGTTGCTGTACCTGGAGAGGATGCTCCTGAGCTGCACAGCCCGGTTTACTGAGCTCGCTGGGTAATGAGGGATCACAAGGCCATCCTTTCTTTCTCCACTGGCACTTTAGGCTCTGCTGCTAAAACACAGAAGAGTTTAATATGCTGAGATGTCTTTTCATTCAATATTTAAATGACTTTTATTATAAGTTAATTCATGAATCCATTTATTATTCATAATAGTTTGGATGGCAGGTTTTACTCATTCATTATTGACATCAGATTTGTTTATATATTATTTATATTTCAGAAGCACAGCGATTCAAGGTGCTTTCGGAAGGTGGTCTGATGGTCTGATTTATGATATTTCTTCTTCACGATGGGTATCCAATAATACACAAGTGCATATTTAGCAGAAACTGTACTCTGAATCTTAAATTTCGATTTCCCCCAGGCAAGCGTTACGTAGTATGAT
>JAJAGP010004878.1:0-41358 GCA_025084515.1 Ancistrus triradiatus | reverse complement strand
GTCCCGAGATGTGGCAGCTGGGCCCTAACAGTTTTATTTAAAGAACAGGGATCTAGCAAAGTCTGCTCTTCACAACACATGTTTGTGGAAGTGTATCATGGCACGAACAAAGGAAATTTCTGAGGAGCTCAGAAAAAGAGTTGTTTATGCTCATCAGACTGAAAATGGTTACAAAACCATCTCTAAAGAGTTTGGACTCCACCAATCCATCGTCAGACAGATTTTGTACAAATGGAGGAAATTCAAGACCATTGTTTCCCTCCCCAGGGGTGGTTGACCAACAAAGATCACTCCAAGAGCAAGGCGTGTAATAGTTGGCGAGGTCACAAAGGACCCACGAAGGAAATTCTAAGCAACTGAAGGCCTCTCTCACATTGGCTAATGTTAATGTTCATGAGCCCATCATCAGAAGAACACTGAACAACAATGGTGTGCATGGCAGGCTTGCAACGAGAACTCCACTGCTCTACAAAAAGAACATCGCTGCTCATCTGCAGTTTGCTAAAGATCATGTGGACAATCCAGAAAGCTATTGGAAGAATGCTTTACAGATGGATGAGACCAAAATATAACTTTTTGGTTTAAAAGAAAAGCATTATGTTTGGAGAAAGGCAAACACTGCATTCCAGCATAAGAACCTTGTTACGGTTCGCCATAATAAAAACAAGGGCGAACCGTGAAAATGAATAAGAGGTTTGGGACCCAATCGCAGTTAGGTCCAGATGGAAATGGTAAACCAAAATATAAATAGCAAAAAGAAACAAAAGAATAAACTCAAAAGAAGCGGAACCAAACAAAAGAGAACCCACGCCCCTTGCCACACTTGTTTGGGTGCTTGTTTTCATTGTTCTCGTTGGCGCAGCAAAGCCACGCCGTAAGCTTATCTGAGAATAGTGGCGCTGTACGCTTATGGCATGGCTCCGCTGCGCCAACGGGAACAATGAAAACAAGCGCCCAATAAAGTGTGGCACGGGCACAGGAAACGAAGAGGACGAGGTTAAAAAAACTCTGCGTCCTCTTCAAAACACACGATCGCGTAGGGAACTGAAATCCCCGCGGAGGAGGGGGGCAACGGCGTGAGAGGGAAAGGCAGGGGTGAGGCTTGCAAGCAGTGGAGAGAGCCCGGTAGAAAATAAACACATAAAAATAAACAAAAACTGACCATACACTACAACTAGGGTCCTACCTTACCGGGCTATCTCCTAATAGGGAGTCTTCGAACTCCCAGACGTACCGCTGTCCCTCAAAAAACACAAATCAAAGCGCGGATGATAGGAACGCCATGATGAGTCGAGGCAAAGCGAATGATGCAACACTGTGTGAGCCCCCAAGGTGTGTTCATACAACAGGTGTTGCCACTTAACCACTAAATGCCCGGGACGGGCTGATGCCGCCAAGTAGGGTCAAATACTGGCCACTAGTGGCCAAAGGGTGACCCCTGATAAACCTTATTCCATCTATGAAACATAGTGGTGGTAGTATCATGGTTTGGGCCTGTTTTGCTCCATCTGGGCCAGAACGGCTTGTCATTGTTGATGGAACAATGAATTCTGAATCATATCAGAGAATTCTAAAGGAAAATGTCAGGACATCTGACCATGAACTGAATCTCAAAAGAAGGTGGGTCATGCAGCAAGACAACGACCCTAAGCACACAAGTTGTTCTACCAATGAATGATTAAAGAAGAATACATTTAAAGTTTTGGAATGGCCAAGTCAAAGTCCTTAATGACCTTAATCCAATCAAAATGCTGTGGAAGGACCTGAAGTGAGCAGCTAATGTGAGGAAACCCACCAACATCCCAGAGCTGAAGCTGTTCTGTACAGAGGAATGGGCTAAAATTCCTCCAAGCCGGTGTGCAGGACTGATCAACAGTTACAGGAAACGTTTAATTGCAGTTATTGCTGCACAGATTGGGTCACACCAGATACTGAAAACACAGCTTCACATACTTTTGTCAATCACTAATATTGGATAATTTTCCTTAATAAATAAATGACCAAGTATAATACTTTCATCTCATTTCTTTAACTGGGTTCTCTTTATCTACATTTAGTACTTGTGTGAAAATCTGATGATGTTTTAAGTCATATTTATACAGACCTAAAGACAATTCTAAATGGTTCACAAACTTTCAAGCACCACTGTATATGGTCATATTTCTGTACTCACTAGGCTCCTTGCAGCACTGTTCTGGCTTACAGTCGTCCAGTTTTGACAATGCAAATGTGTGAACTTGCTTCTGAGCATCTGATAGAGTGAGACTTGTGTGGGACATTTTGTTGGGACATTTTGCTGGTCCCCATGAGAAAAACTGCTTTTAACAGAAATTGCAATTTTCTTTTGAAAAAAAAAAAACAGAAGAGTCAAAGAATTTCCGTTATGTTACTGATGTTAGAGTTAGGACTAGGTGTATTAATAGCCACAGTAATCAGAGGTGTGTGTGTCTGATTACTGTTTCGTTCCTGTTTGGTCGAATTGAAAACCTGAAACCATACTGGCCTTTGGTCTACATCACAGCAAATACACTACTCTATCGCCGCATAATTCTATAGCCTGCATTGCCCCCTACAGGCAACAGAGAATTATTGCTCGCATCAGACCTCATCCTGCCAGGTAACTGTTGTGATTAAAACAACCCACCTTCCAGGTGGGAACAGCCAGGCTTCCTCCCATCGCCCGTTTAGCTGAACAGAAGAAGCATCTGCGCTCCAGTGTTATAAACTGGTGTAAAGTAGGCTGTAAAAATACTCTTTGTGAATACTCTTTTCTATCTAAAATCTTCTCCAAGCTCCAATTGAATATTAGGACACACTGGAATGACATTTGAATGACCGGTATGGTAATATGAGACACAGGGCCTCATTCATGAATCCTTTGTAAAAACAAACAAACAAACAAAAAAAACCTGTGTAAGTTATGACACACATTGAACATTCCTAAAAACTTTCCACCAGATTCACGAACACTTTTATTAGTTTATTAGTAGAACGTGCACATATTAATGAATACCAGTGGTTCGCAAATTGGACGTGCATGCACATTCATTTACAATTAGCGGTAGCCATTACCATAATCCACGGCCACAAATAACAAATGACATAGAAACGCCTTTGGACTGCACAGCCACAGCGACAAAAGACCTCAAAAATTCCTCATAAATATCAAATAAAAAAACTATTCTGATGTGAAAATCAACATTTTATTTTCCAGAGCCCACAGTGGTGTTTTGGTTCCAAAAAACAGCTTGACAAGGAGATTACGTGTAGGCTGTATCAATAAACCTACAATATTCTAAACCTTATGTTGGTTACAAAGATCTCTTATAACGCTTACAACGACAGCCCCAGTGCCGTTTGGGAAGTTTGCAATGGCACAGAAATTCTGTTCCAGCTGCTGTCGCGCACTGTAAGGGAATGTAGCAATGCATTCAACATAATTTAGGGATAATTTAGCTCATTGTGGGCTGGGATATTCCTTATCTGTCAGGAATCTTTCACTGGAATGTTCCTGTAGTCAGATATCCAAGCACAGACACACCTGTACAGGTATTAGGAAACAGAATGCTTGTATTGCAGAATGAGTGTAATTTTGTTTACTTTATTTTTATTTTTTAATAGATTATACAGTGAGGCAAAAAAGTGTTTAGTCAGCCACTGATTGTGCAAGTTCTCCTACTTAGAAAGATGAGAGTGGTCTGTAATTTTCATCATAGGTACACTTCAACTATGAGAGACAAAATGAGAAAAAAAACCTACATTGTTTACATTGTAGGATTTTTAAAGTATTGAATTGTAAATCATCTATTTGGTCAATAATGTAAGTATTTAATAACAATAACAAAAGTTCAACTCAGTACTTTGTAACATAACCTTTGTTGGCAATGACAGAGGTCAAACGTTTCTGTGGTTTCACCAGGTTTGCACCACTCTAGCTGGTATTTTTTGGCCCATTCCCCATGCAATCTCCTCTAGGCAGTATGTTT
Organism: Ancistrus triradiatus; assembly: GCA_025084515.1. Taxonomy (NCBI): domain Eukaryota; kingdom Metazoa; phylum Chordata; class Actinopteri; order Siluriformes; family Loricariidae; genus Ancistrus; species Ancistrus triradiatus. The sequence continues at coordinate 37,372 of JAJAGP010004878.1, read as the reverse complement.
TTGGGGCAACACGGACTTTCATTTCAACCCCATCCACAAATGTTCTATGGGGTTGATCTGGGAGACTGGCTAGGCCACTTCGGGGACCTTGAAATCTTTTTTATAACGTGAGCCACTCTTCCTTCGTTGCCCGAGTGGTTTGTTTTGGGATCACATTGTCATGCTTGGCAGACTCAGCCCACGTTCCTCTTCATGCTCGCACGATGGAAGGAGTTTTGTTGGCTTAAAATCTCAAGGATACATGGCCCTTTCATTCTTCCTTTCTTCCCCTTTCAAAAATCCTACAATGTGATTCCTGCAATTTTTTCCGCATTTGTCTCTCATAGCTGAAGTGTACCTACGTGAAAATACAGCCTCTCTCATCTTTCTAAGTAAGGAGACCTTGCACAATCAGTGGCTGACTAAATACTTGTTTGCCCCACTGTAATATTATTTTTGGTCAGTACACTTTGACGTTCCTACGAACACATGGTCAAGAGGACAGGAGTAAATTTTTCTTTGTACTTATGGGACATTTTGAGACCACAAACATTTCAAGAATCAGGCCATTTGCTAGGAGGCCAACTGGTCACTAATGAATGGTTCCAGCATCCTGGGTTTGAGAGGGGTCCCCACTCAGCACTGGTACGAGCAAGGTGTACCTAATAAAGTGAGATAGTCAAGTGTATATTACTGTTTTGTACACATGCATCCAGATGGAAAATATAGTTATATAGTTAAAAAGTGTGTCCCTGTGTTTTGGTGTGTGCGATTGTGTGTGTGCGTGCCGTGGTGTGTGTGTAGATGCGGGAACGGGTGCTTTCCTGGTGAATACTGCAAGAGGTGGGCTGGTGGATGAGAAGGCTTTAGCTCAGGCTTTGAAGGAAGGAAGGATACGAGGAGCCCCGCACTCGATGTGCACGAGTGAGAGCGAACCTTTCAGGTGTGAACTGCGCTTGTGTTGGCTTAATTGTATGTGATTTGTGCTCTATAATGACTATTTGAAACGTCTGTTGTAATATAACATTTCTTTACGGTATACATACATATGTGCAGTTTTGTGCAAGGGCCCTCTTAAAGACGCCCCAAATTTGATCTGCACTCCACACAACAGCGTGGTACAGCGAACAGGCTTCTCTGGAGATGAGGGAAGCAGCAGCTACAGAGACCGCAGAGCCATCACTGGTACACACACCTGCACATGAACAGAAAAGTTAGCCACTATTCTTAAGTTTTAACAAGGGGTACAAAAATTCTATTGAAGTATATGAACTCTATACAGTGGTACCTAAGTTCTCGTCGTTAATTCATTCCAGAAGTCTTGTCGTGTACTGAAAAGTACAAGTATCGAGCACATTTTTCACCTAAGGAATAATGTGAATTTAACTAATCTGCTCCAGACCCCCAGAAAATACACGCTGTGTAAGCCGTTTTATGCATTAATGGAATTGTATTGTACAGTTGTCCCTGATTTATGAAGGGGATACATTTGGACAAATCCGGCATAAGTAACATGAACTTAACGAGTGTTTGGTAGAGCAGGCTATAATGTATCATAACAGAGCCTACTAACATTTTTAAAATACTTATACATTAACCTACAGTTAGCCAAAATCATTAAAACAAAGCTTATTTTATAATAAACTGTTGAAAATCTCATGACATTTAGCGAGTAATGGATTGAAAGTGAAATGTACAAGCAAAACACTTTATTGGTGAACTGATTCCTTTTTGATTGGCTCTAATCATCAGCCTTTTTAGAATCCAGGGGGACTTATTTACACTAAGAATATAGTACTGTGTATGTAAAAATAAAGAAAAACACGATAAACACAGTGGAGATCTGCACTGAGTGAGAGCTATTGTGAGACTGAATCAATGTATACTGAATCGTGACTCATGAATTGTGAATGAAATTTCAGCTGAAAGTAGTCACACGGCTTGACTCATACAAGTTTAAGCAAGTGTGTTGAATAACGAGCAAACGACAAGAACCAAGAGAAATTTTTCTAGACAAAATGCGTTGAGGTATTACACAGCTATGTTTAGATCTTTAACGTGTGTGTGAGGTATTACAAATCTATGGTTATAGATCTTTAACGTGTGTGTGTGTGTGTGTGTGTGTGTGTGGTGTGTATAGATACAGGTGTGGCAAAAAAGTATTTTAGTCAGCCAATGATTGTACAAGTTGCTCCTACTTAGAAAGATGAGAGAGGTCTGTAATTTTCATCATAGCTACACTTACTTCACTATGAGAGACAAAATTGAGAAAAAAAATCCAGGAAATCACATTGTAGGATTTTTAAGAATTTAATTGTAAATCATGGTGGAAAATAAGTATTTGGTCACCCACAAACAATTGGGTGGCTCTCACAGACTTGTAACTTCATCTTTAAAAAGCTCTTCTGTTCTCCACTCATTACCTGTATTAATGGCACCTGTTTGACCTCGTTATCTGTATAAAAGACACCTGTCCACAGCTTCAAACAGTAAGATTCCAAACTCAACCATGGCCAAGACCAAATAGCTGTCAAAGGACACCAGGAAGACAGTTGTAGACCTGCAACAGGCTGGGAAGAGTGAATCTACAATAGTCAAGCAGGTTGGTGTGAATAAATCAACTGTGGGAGCAATTGTAAGAAAATGGAAGACATACAAGACCATTCATAATCTCCCTCGATCTGGGTTTGCACGCAAGAGGATTGGGAGAATATCATGTGGTCAGATGAAAACAAAATAGAACTTTTTGGTAAAAACCCAACTTTTTGGTAAAAACTCAAAACTACAAGGGTTGGAAACCTCATGCTTTGGGGTTGTTTTTCTGCAAAGGGGACAGGACGACTGATTCCTGTTAAGGGAATAATGAACAGGGCCATGTATCGTGAGATTTTAAGCCAAAACCTTCCATCAGTGAGAGCTTTGAAGATGAAATGTGGCTGGATCTTCCAGCATGGCAATGATCCCAAACACACTGCTTGGGCAACGAAGGAGTGGCTCCGTAAAGGTCCTGGAGTGGCCTAGCCAGTCTCCAACCCATCAACCCATAGAAAATTTGTGGAGGGAGCTGAAAGTTCATGTTGCCCAGCAACAGCACCAAAACATGACTGCTCTAGAGGAGATCTGCATGGAGGAATGGACCAAAATACCAGCTAGAGTGTGTGCCAACCTGGTGAAGACTTACAGGAAACATTTGACCTCTGTCATTGCCAACAAAGGTTATGTTACAAAGTATTGAGTTGAACTTTTGTTATTGACCAAATACTTATTTTCCACTAGAATTTACAAAAAATTCTTTAAAAATCCTACAATGTGATTTCCTGGATTTTTTTTCTCATTTTGTCTCTCATAGTTGAAGTGTATCTATGATGAAAATTACAGCCCTCTCTCATCTTTCGAAGTAAGAGAACTTGCACAATCAGTGGGTGACTAATATATATAAAATCACAGGTACACTTATTAGGTACACTTTGCTAGTACCGGGACCCCCTTTTTCCTTTAGAATTGCATTAATTTTTCATAGCATACATTCAACAAGCTGCTGGAATTTGTGGAATGATGTGAATCTCCCTTTCTAGATCTGTTGGATTTAGATTTGGTAACTGGGTGGGAATCTGAGTACAGTTAAGTCATTGTCATGATCAAGAAACCAGTTTGAGAAGAGTTGAGCTTTGTAACATGGTGTGTTATCTGTAATTACCCATCAGAAGATATATTGTGGACATGGGCTGGACATGGTCAGCAACAACAATCGGGTAGGCTGTGCCGTTTAAATGATCCTCAATTTTGTATTAGTGTGCCAAAATCCCCCATACCATTACACTACCAGCAGCTTGAAGCATTGACAAAAGGCAAGATTGATCCATGCTTTCATGTTGTTTATGCCAAATTCTGACCCTACCATCTGAATGCTTGAGCAGAAATCAAGATTCTTCAGACTAGGCAACATTTTCCAGTCTTCTATTGTCCAATTTTGTTGAACCCATATGAATTGTAGCCTGAAGTGCCTGTTCTTAGCTGACAGGAGTGGCACACGGGTGGTCTTGAAAAGACCACCTGGAGAACTGCTACTCACTAGATATTTTCTCTATTTCAGACCACTCTTTCTAAAGACTAGAGATGGCTGAGCGTGAAAATCCAAGCAGATTAGCAGTTTCTGAAATATTCAGTGCAGTCCCTCTAGCACTAGCGTTCAAGTCAAGTCAGATTTATTTATATAGCACTTTTTACAATGGAGCATTGTCTCAAAGCAACTTTACAATTTTAGATTATCTCCTAATATCTACGTCCAATCGAAAATTGAGCAAGATTAGGGCGAAAGTGGCAAGGAAAAACTCCCTAAGTGGCCAAGCACTGACCCCTGAGGCACGCCATACTTCACTTTTGAGAGCTTAGACCTTAGATTATTTATATGAACAAACTGGTATCGGTCAGTTAAGTAGGATTTAAACCAAGAAAGTCCCAATCCCTTAACATCAACAGTATTTTCTAGTCTGTTTAGTAAAACATCATGATCTATAGTGTCAAATGCTGCACTTAAATCTAACAGAACAAGAAAAGAAACACATCCCATATCTGAGGACATTACCAAATCATTTAGTACCCTAATTAATGCTGTTTCAGTACTATGATGGGGCCTGAAGCCAGACTGAAATGTTTCATAAATACCATTCCTTTGAAGGTAACTGCAGAGCTGCTGATAGACGGCTTTTTCTAAGATTTTGGACAGAAACGGCAGATTTGAAATTGGTCTATAATTAGATATCACACAAGGGTCAAGATTGGCTTTTTTAATCAGTGACTTGATAACGGCACACTTAAAGGATTTGGGCACATAACTAAAGGTAAGGGATGAATTTAAAATAACTAACAGTGGCTCTATAATACTAGTTATTACTTCTTTGAGTAAACATGTAGGAATTGGATCTAATAAACATGTTTATGACTTGATGAGCTGATTAGTGTGGATAGTTCAATATTAGTAATTGGGGTAAAATATTCTAATCTTGATTTACAGCTAATTGAACAGATGTCTTCACTAGTGCTGCATCTGGAAGGTTGCTGAATAGTTTGGTGATGTGATGAGCATCGAGTTTTATGCCTAATGTTTTCTGTCTTAACATTAAAGAGAGTCATGAAATCATTACTGTTAAAATTACACAGAATCACTTTCTGTGGGGTTTTCTGTTAATTTGGAGACTGTATTAAAGAGAAATCTTGAATGATTCTTATTTTTCTCTATGTTTCAGGAGAAATATGCAGCTTTAGCTTTAGTAAGTGTTATGGTTCGCCATATTACAACGATGACGAACCGTATTAAACAAAATATAAAGTGGTTGGGACCCAAGTGCAGTTAGCTCCAGTTGGTATTGATAACTGAAATAAAACTAAATAAGTAAACAGAAATAAAACCGAAGATATAAATAACTAAAGAAACGAAATAAAAGGAACTGCACGCCGTAAGCGTACTGCAGGGATATTCAATGCACGTTTACGGCATGCCTACATTGCGCAATAAGTGCCTCGGGTCTGCGCATGCGCAGTGCGCAGAGATCCGAACAGAGCTTCCGCTAACTCGTGCCGCTCAACCGCGATTCAGTTGCGGCCGTGGGAGTGTGGCACGGTCGCGGGGAGTGAAGAGGACGTGGTTAATAAACTCACCGTCCTCTTCAAACGCGATCGGGCGTGTTCAGTCGCGGCGAGTGGGGGCGACAGTGTGAGTAAGGGACAGCGGGAACAAGGCTCAGAGCTGCCGGAGCAGCCCGGTAAAAGGAAAAAATAATAAATAAACACAAACGCTGACCCTACCCTATCTAGGGCCCTACCTTTATGGAGCTGCCTCCTAGCAGCCCCCGTCTGAGGGTCTTAATACCCCCAGAATGATACCTTTGTCCCTATAAAACAAAATAACAAAGAAAAGAAATGGCAAAAGCAGTCTGAGGGAATGCAGGCAGCAACAAGTGCTTGTGTGCGTCTAGCCGGGCGCATTGAGGAACCCCGTGGGTGCGCATCAAAAACACCGGGCGCATTGGCAATGCAGCACCGGCGAGTGAGCCCCAAAGATGTGCTTATAAGGGCTCACCCACAGGTGTCGCCACTTACCCACGAGAAGCCCGCGAAAGGCTGACGCACACGCGATTGCGATGCTGCCGCTCACGCCGCCAAGCAGGGATAACGCCTGGCCATTAGCGGCCAAGGAGCGATCCTTGACAGTACCCACGCCCGTCGTCCCGACGCCCCTAAGCGCAACCAACCCCTCCCATAGCCTGTCTCATCCGCTCAAGGTTGAGAAGGTGACGCATTGTAGGGCGCCAGTAGGCTGGAAAGGCCTCGACAAAGGGGCTGAAGGAGAGGGGAGAGCAGACCATGGCCGGTCATACGTCCATAGTGGGCTTGGTGTCTAACCCGATATGCCACAGGGCAACATTGAGCGCTGCCGGCTGAGGAGCGATGCTCAGTGGCTATGGGGCAGAGTCCAGCAGCTCAGGAGTTGAGCTAGATGCCGAAGGCCCATCGATGGGGCTCGACGGCTGAGGGGCGGAGCTCGCCGCTGGCGTGGAGCTCAACGACACAGGAGCAGAGCTTGGCGCTGGCGTTTCAGTGGCAAATCTCGACGACTCAGGGAAGCCCGCTAAAAACGTGGGCGCAAGGCGTCTGGCCAGGCAGATAGAGAATCACATCCACGGTCGAATCGGTCGGACGGTGACAACCGCGGCATGCTCTACCATGGCGCTAGGTGGGGCTAAAATCGGTCTGGACCAGGGCACGGGGATCGGGGCTAACCATCGCGGGGCAGGAGTCAGTCTAGGAGACCGGGGCACGGGGATCGGGGCCAACGGTCGCGGCACGGGAATGGGTCTACGCGACCGAGGCGCAGGGAACGGAACCCACGATCGCGGTGCAGGGATCGGTTTTGAGGACCTTGCCGCAGGGGTTGGCGGCAACGACCGGTGCGCAGGATGTCCCGGCGTGGAGCTTATATGCTCCAACACGGGGTTAATGAGAGCGGCGAGCCCAAGTACAGGGCTAGAGGGTGCCAAACGCTAAGGCATGGGGTCTAACTGCCCAGGTACGGAGCTTAAATGCACGGCGAGGCCAAGTTCAGAGCTAGGGGGCGCTGAACGCTCACTTACGGAGCTTACAAGCTCAGCGTGCTCATGAACTGGGCTTGGTGGCGCTAAATGCCCAGGCATGGAGCTTAACCGCTCCAACACAGGGCTTACATGCGCAATGAGCTCCTGTATGGGGCTAGGCGGCACTAAATGCCCTACTGTGGAGCTTGGTGGCTCGGACACAGGGCTAACGGCCGCGGCGAGCCCTGGTACAGGGCTAGGGGGCGCCAAACACTCAGGCACGGGGTCTAACTGCCCAAGTGTGGAGCTTTCGTGTGCGCCGAGCCCAGGTTCAGAACTAGGGGGCGCTGAATGCTCACTTTCAGAGCTAGTGAGCATGACCTGTTCATGAACGGGGCTGGGCGGCGCTAAAGACCCTGGCATGGGATCGGGTGTACTCGAGCTGTGAAGAACACAGCCCGTCCTCTTCCTCTCACGCTGATCGAGGCAGACCTGGTGGTCAAGGAAAGAGGCGAGTGGAAGGAAGCACAGCTTGATGTCCACGTCCTCATTGAGACCTAATGTAAAGGGCTCAATGAGGGCCGGTCCATGCAAGCCGCTGTCTGCGGCTAGGGCGCAGAATTCAGCCACATATTCCACATATTGAGCTAACGCTGGGTCCCATTGATTGTCGGTGCATACTGTTACGGTTCACCATATTAAAACGATGACGAACCGTATTAAACAAAATATAAGGTGGTTGGGACCCAAGTGCAGTTATCTCCAGTTGGTATTGATAACTGAAATAAAACTAAATAAGTAAACAGAAATAAAACCGAAGATATAAATAACTAAAGAAACTAAATAAAGGAAACTGCACGCCATCAGCGTACTGCAGGGATATTCAACGCAGGCTTACGGCGTGCCTACATTGCGCAATAAGCACCTCGTCATTGAGGAAGCCTGTGGGTGCGTGTCTAAAATGCAGGGTGCATTGGCGATGCAGCGACGGCGAGTGAGCCCCAAAGATGTGCTTATAAGGGCTCACTTACTCATAAGGCTGACGCAGGCGCGATCACGCTGCCGCAGCTCACGCCGCCGGCCATGGACAACTCTTGGCCATGAGCGGCCAAGGAGCGATCCCTGACAGTAAGGGCATGCTTATACTTTGCCATGATGTCACTCCGAGCAATTTTAAATACCTCCAATTTACTATGTCTCAACTTGCACTCTAGGCATCGCGTTGTTTGCATTAAGGTACGAATGTGGTCATTATACCATGGTGCTAGCCTTTTTTTCCTAATGCATTTGACCCTAGTAGGAGCAATCATATCCAGGGTTGAGCGAAGCACACATTCAAATTGGTCATTTACATACTCAAGATGATTGGGCTCTGTAGGGCTATTGAATTTTAAGTCTGGTAGGTTTTTAATTAAGTGCGCTTGGTGTGATAAAGAAGCAGAAGGATTTTTTGTATTAGAGATAGCTCAAATACTAAAAGATAGTTATCTGAAATCAAATCACTTTGCGGGAAAACATCAAGGTTAATGTTAATATTAGATCTAAAGTATGATTACAGCGGTGGGTTGGTCCCATCACATTCTGAGTGATACCCATGGATTCTAAGATGGACTCGAAAGCAATTTTAAGTGGATCCTGCTCATTGTCAAAATTAATATTAAAATCACCTACAATTAAAGCCTTATCTGTTGACAGTAGTAAGCAGGAAAGAAAGTTAGCAAATTCCTGAAGAAATTCTGAATAAGGACCAGGAGAGCGGTAAATAGCGATAAACTGAAAAGAGTGTGGTTTTGACTTCCATAACGATGGATCAGTCACATTAAGAATCAGTATTTCAAATGAATTGGCCTTGTAAGCGTTTATCAGTGATCATTCCATTTACAATCACTGCTTTGTTTGTAAGTGATCTAATGTTAAGTAATCCTAGCTTTAGTCTAAGGTTGTTATTTCTATGGGAGCTATCTGTGTTTATACTAATGAGGTTATTAAAACAGAGTTTTTGAGAGCGTTTACGTTTAGGGCAGATGCGGGTAACAGACACAGTTTCAATAATGTGAGTTCTGGGTGATGGTGCATGGCTACCAGCAGACAGTTGGTTAAGCCGGTCTGTCTGCTGCCTGACCCCTGCTCTGGATAGTCAGCCCCTAACCAATCGGGCCATAAGACTAAGGGCAATGTTACAGGAGATGATAGCAGCACCCTCCCGAGTGGGATGGACATCCTGAAAGGCCATGCTTACCCTCAAAGGTTGTCCAATTGTCTATATAGCCCACATTGTTTTCAGAGCACCACTTGGACAGCCAGCAGTTCAGTGACCATAAACTGCTGTAGGCTTGGTCACCTCATCACATCAAAGTCACTTAAATCACCATTCTTCACCATTCTGTTGGTTGACTTCAGCTGATTTACTTGGCCATGTCTACATACATACAGTTGCTGCCATGTGGCTGGTGGATTAGATATTTGCAGTTGAACAGGTGTAATTAATACAGTGGCCGGTGAGTGTATACCAAAAAGAAAAATGTAGAGCTACTTGTTAGAATAAGAGAGGTCAGAGGAAAGAGTTTGATGTATTTTATAATTGATGTTATGTCTGCAGTCACTCTCTCAGTCTCTATTTCACTCTTTCACTCTGTTAGGTCGGATCCCAGACAGTCTGAGGAACTGTGTGAATAAGGAGTTTTTCATCACCACTACAGCGTGGGGAGTGATGGAGCAGCAGACTGTGCACCCTGAGCTTAATGGCGCCACTTACAGGTAAATCACACTATTACAATACTTGCCATCACAGGTGTGCCATATTGCATCTTTCACTCTCTAGCCTTTGCTTTTGCAGAACATTAACATACATGGATAACATTTTATTTTAAATAATATGCTTTATTTCTTACAAGCATATTTTTTTCACTTTCCCATTACATCATCAATATGGATTTGTTTGGTGTCAATGATTTTCAGTCTACACACAATAAAAAGAGCTTTCAGTCTAGCACAATCTTATTCAAATGAACTCCCTTGTCAAATTACATTTTTTGTTTAATTTCTTAATGAAAGTAAATTAACACAGCCTCTACAAGAAACAAACTTAGAGCTTGACTTTCTAGTCAGTCAGTATTTATATATTCTATAGAAAATCAGAAAGCAATTTTTGTATTATTGCTTTATTTTCCCCACTTCACCTTGCAAAATGCTTCTAGATATATTCTTTCAGACACAACATGTTTGAGCCACAATTTTAAAATATTCAAGCCTGTGTACCATAAGGGCCGTTTCCGTTTTCTGTTGACAGTGGGACATATAGCTTATAGGATTCGTTGATATTGAGTAGCACTATTTTCAGTCCCACCAGAGACCATACAACACAGAATTGAATAAATCTCTTACGTGATTTTCTTCTAAGATTCCCTTGTTGTTTGTAGCAAAATACATCAGTGTTTGTTTTGTCAGACCACAGCACATTTAGGTTTTCTTTTGATGACTCTTGTATGCAGCTCATGTTAATGCAAAGCAAAGCTGCACAATGGACCCGTGTACCACTTCTCCTGTACCAAACAAACTGTTCTGCAGTATCTTGGCAAAGATGTGAGGGTTTTACTGTGCATACCTGAACAGTCTACCAGCAGTTCTGTTTGAATGTTTTCTTGGTCTTTGACTGTTGTTGTGACTTGTTGCCCTGAATTTCCATATCTTCCATACAAATTGTAAACAGGAAACCTAGATAGTTTTCCTTTAGTTTTCTCATCCTTTGTGAAAGTCAGTTGTGTTTATTTTCTATCCCTCAGTCAGCTGCCTGAAAGAGCCCATGGCAGTTTGACTGGGGTCCCACACTTTTGTGTATGACTGTATGATACGTTCTACATCATTCTTCCCTTTGTTTTATATAAAAATACAAACCCCAACACACCCTCCACTTTTTCTCTCTCAGCCAAGTGAACCAGAACCTGCAGGCCATCACCACTGGTGTCCCCCAAGACAAAATCAATGCCTAAAACAGCAGCAGGTAAATTGTTTTTAACAGAGTGAAACTCTCCCTCCCTAGAACCAACTTTCCATTTCCTCTAAACCTTTTCTGTTCTCCTACAGAATTTGAATAAAGAAAACCAAACAGTCATCTACCCAAACATTGGCCACTTGTTAACAGCCTCATTTTGAAAGCTTTTGAATAGAGTATAGTAGTAGTAAATAATTACTTTGTATGCTGTACCATCATATTAGTAGCACTAGTTCCTTGCCTAAACACACCGGCTGCAATTCCACTGATTTGTGTACAACTTTCCATCAGAATGAGAAACACTGTTGTACTGTTTATACACTAATCGATCACTTTATTAGGAACACTATACTAATATTGACTCAAAACAGCCTCAATCCTTTGTGGCATAGATTGAATAAGATGGTAGAAACATTCATTTGAGATTCTGCGCAGTGTTGACATGATGCAATCTCTGCAGATTTTTTTTCCTATACATATTCTGCCAATCTCCTGCTCCACCGCAAGGTTTTCTACTGGATACAAATTTAGTGATTGGTAAGGCCACTGAAGAACATTGAACTCATTGGCATTGACTTGTTTTGTGACATGGTTTATTATCATGCTGGAAGTTGCAATTTGAATATGGCTAAAAAGTGGCCATGAAGGGAAGCACATGGTCAGCAACAATACTCATATAGGCTGTGTGATGTGTGTTAATGGGTACAAAGTGTGCCAAGACAACTACCAGTCTGGAATGTTAACATGGGGCTGGTTAAATCTGTAGATTCATACAGCTGGTAGCAAATTCTGACTCTACGATCTGTGTGCCTATTCTTAATGCCATTATCTGTATAAACTCCTTGTTGATACCAGGTGCCTTTAAACCTAAGTATAGTCTATAGCAGCTTTGTTTCCTAAGCCTGGTTTGTTTGCTATCTGCTCTCTAGCCCAGTGAAGAGCAGAAATTGAGTATCATCAGACCATGCTATGTGTTTTTCAGTTATCCACTGTCCAGTTTTGGTGGACCTGTGCTCACTGCAGCCTCAGTACAACATGTTTTCTGTTTTCATGTATTCTGTGGTCATCTGGGCTACAGTAACCTTTCTGTCAGCTTTAACCAGTCTGGTCATTCTCTGTTAACCTCTCTCATCAACAAGGTGTACAGCCTTCAGTCTTCTTGGTTATGATGCCACAAGGTTTTCACACCTGCATTTGGGGACTTTCTGACATTCTTCTCTCAAGCTCTGTCAGGTTTGATGGAGACAGTCGGTGGACAGCCATTTTCAGGTCTCCCCAGAGATGTTAATTTGGCTTCAAGTCAGAGCTCTGGCTGGGTCACTCAAGGACATTCACAGAGTTGTCCCTAAGCCACTCCTGTGTTGTCTTGGCTGTGTGCTTAGGACCATTGTCTTGTTGGAAGGTGAACCTTCGGCCCAGTCTGAGGTTCTGAGCGCTCTGGATCAGGTTCATTAAGAATATCTCTGTACTTTCCTACATTCAGGTTTCCATCAGCCCTGACCAATCTCCCTGTCCCAGCCACTGAAAAACACCCACACAGCATGATGCTTCCACCACCGTGCTTCACTGAAGGGATGGTATTGGGCAAGTGATAAGCAGTGCCTGGTTTCCACAAGACATGATTCTTAGAATTGAGGCCAAAATCTTCTGACACATTAGGTTGGTTGGTCACTCTAAATTGCTCCCAGTGTGAGTATCATTGAGAGAGATGTGTAACTGAATTTAAGAATAAACAATACAGTTTTTACAATACATATTTGTCTATGTTCCTCCCCCTAAAAGGTAAAGGACTTGTTTCCATTTTGTTTCTATATGTATTTATAGATGAACAATTTTGTTATTCTGCAGAAATAACTGCAATTAAACGTTTCCTGTAGCTGTTGATCAGTCCTGCACACCGGCTTGGAGGAATTTTAGCCCATGCCTCTGTACAGAACAGCTTCAGCTCTGGGATGTTGGTGGGTTTCCTCACATTAGCTGCTCACTTCAGGTCCTTCCACAACATTTTGATTGGATTAAGGTCAGGACTTTGACTTGTGGGCCATTCCAAAACATGAATTTTACGATTCGTCTTAACCATTCTTTTGGTAGAACACTTGTGTGCTTCAGGTCGTTGGTCTTGCTGCTGATGACCCACCTTCTCTTAAGATTCCATTTTCATGGACAGAGTCTGGGATTTTCCTTTAGAATTCTCGGATATCATTCAGAATTCATTGTCCATCCATCAATGATGGCAAGCTTCTCCTGGGGGCCCAGATGCACAAAACACTCCCAAACCATGATACTAACCACCACCAATTTTCACAGATGGGATAAGGTTCTTATGCTGGAATGCGTGTTTTTCCTGTCTCCAAACATAAGCTTTTCTTTTAAGCCAAAAGTTCTATTTTGGGTCTCATCCATCTACAAAAACATTCTTTTCCAATAGCCTTCTGGCTCATCCACGTGATCTTTATCAAACTGCAGACGAGCAGCAATGTTCTTTTTGAAGAGCAGTAGCTTTCTAATTGCAACACTGACATGCACACCATTGTTGTTCAGTGTTCTTCTGATGGTGGACTCATGAACATTAACATTAGCCAATGTGAGAGAGGCCTTCAGTTGCTTAGAAGTTACCCTGGTGTCCTTTGTGACCTCGCCAACTATTACACACCTTGCTCTTGGAGTGATCTTTGTTGGTCGACCACTCCTGGGGAGGGTAACAATGGTCTTGAATTTCCTCCATTTGTACACAATCTGTCTGACTGTGGATTGGTGGAGTCCAAACTCTTCAGAGATGGTTTTGTAACCTTTTCCAGCCTGATTAGCATCAACATTTTTTTTTTCTGAGGTCCTCAGAAATCTCCATTGTTCGTGCCATGATAAACTTCCACAAAAGTGTTGTGAAGAGCAGACTTTGATAGATCCCTGTTCTTTAAATTAAACAGGGTGCCCCCTCACACCTGATTGTCATCCCATTAATTGAAAACACCTGACTCTAATTTCACCTTCAAATTAACTGCTAATCCTAGAGGTTCACATACTTTTGCCACTCACTAATATGTAATATTTGATCATTTTCCACAATAAATAAATTACCAAGTATAATATTTTTGTCTCATTTGTTTAACTGGGTTTTCTTTATCTACTTTTAGGACTTGTGTGAAAATCTGATGATGTTTTAGGTCATATTTATGCAGAAATATAGAAAATTCTAAAGGGTTCACAAACATTCAAGCACCAGTCTTTATGCACAGTCAGAATTGTTTCAGATTCTTTGCCCCACTGCCCTATAGGAAGGCTATAGGAGATGTTGGGAAGAGTGATTCCATGAGGGCATACACACACAGTGAACAGTCTCCAGACGGCCCAATCCTGCCTTCAATCCTGCCCATGTGGGGAGTGACAGACTGCCCCAACTGCTCGTGAGATGATTTGGGGAGCCATCGCATACGACAGTCGGTCACCCTTAGTAGTGATACGAGGGATGCTAACAAATCAGCAATATGTGCAAGTGTTGCCTCTCATGGGAGGGCTTTTCATCGACTGCCATTTTTCATCAGGATAATACTCACCCACACACAGCAAGGGTTTCCCAGAGATGTGTCTGCGACATTGCAACACTTCCTTTGCCTTCCAGGGAATGATCTTGAGCCAGCTGTATGTGCGTGTGTTGCCTGATCCCAGCAGAAAATACCACTGGGGATCAAACCTTTGGCATCTAAGAGTCAAAGTTTTTTAAAATTGTAGTTTGAACATTTCACCATCTAGCATTGTTCTGTGTGTGTGTGTGTGTGTGTGTGTGTGTGTGAAAGTAATGAGGCAAATGGCAATGTGTCAGCATTTTTTTTTTATCACAGCTTGACCCTATTCCCATAAAATCTGCTCCATACAAAGACCATGTAGGCAGTGTCTAACGGTGTTTAATGTAAGTCAGCGTGGAACCAGTGAGTTTGTTTCATGGTCCACAAGAGTTCCACAAGTGAAAAAAATGAATAATAAATATTTAAATAATGAAGACACCCTTTTTAACCATTCTGTTTCTTTCTTTCATTATCCTCTTGCCCATTTTAATATTATATATATATATATATATATATATATATGTAGTTATTTATTATTATCTGTTCCCTTATCCTCTTCTTTTCCTTCTTTCCTTTATATGCTTTTTTTGTCATTTTTAATTTCTTCCCTCCTTTTTCTTTTCTTCTCTGCTAATGACTACTTTTCATTTTTTCATTCTTTATTATAATTGACATACGATAATGATGCTCTTGGTAGCTTTTGTACTATGAACATTTCTCTTGACTAGAATCAAACGGTGTAGTGATTTTAAATATTGCCACGTAAACGTGCTCACAATAATATTCATTCCTTTTTGGATTGTAACTCAGCTTTGACATCACTCTGTGCAGGTTCCCACCAGGCATAGTTGGGGTAGCACCAGGAGGCATTGCCGCAACAATGGAGGGCATAGTGCCAGGTGGAGTGCCGGTCACACACTCGCTACCATCAGTCACACACCCCTCACAGGCACCCTCTCCAAATCAACCATCCAAACATGGAGAAAGCAGAGAACATCTGACTGAGCAATAGCACCACAGACACACACACACACACACACACACACACACTCACACAGACATAGTAGACAATGCACAAGCTGTTGGAAACATTCTTACATACACACACACACACACACACATTTGCATGGTGGCCTGTGTTAAACTGTCTTTTAGATTAAAAATACACAAATCCGCTGGGACCAAGAGACACACTACACACTTGTACACACACACACACACACACACACACACACACACAAACGTTGCAGCTCAGTTCTTGGGACTGAAAAGTTTATACTCATTCCTTTCTTGTTCAGTTGTTTTTTAGGGAATGGACAAGGGATGGGTGTGAAAGGAAACTAACAAACCTTCTCTCACTTTCACTGAAGTTTCATTGAAAAATGCTCTTTTTCAACCACCAATGGGAAACCTTGAAATGGTGCACTTAATGGACAATGCCCTTTATTAGACACCACCCCATTCTCACACCATGCCCACTTTCTCACTCTCCCTATCCTTCTTAGAAGTTTTCGTGTCTATTATTTTAAGTCAATCATCTCATTTTCTTCAGTGTATAAGATAGTTATTAACATTTTACTATATGTTATAGTTCTATATATTTTAATATAGTTCTATATATACTCACAGTTCACTTTATTAGCTACACCTCCTTGTTTCTACACTCACTGTCCATTTTATCAGTTCCACTTAGCATATAGATCTGTGGTGGTTCTGTAGAGGTCCTGACCATTAGAGAACAGAGTAAAGGGGATTAACAAAGTATATATAGAAACATATCAGTGCATCTATATGATAAGTGGATCTGATAAAATGGACAATGCGTGTAGAAACTAGGAGGTGTACTTAATATAGTATCCAGTGGGAAAAAATGAATGACTGCCCACCAGCAGGTGTTCCCTGTTAACCCTTTTTTGACCAACACTCAAATTGATTGACAGCTGAGCGGTCATACTCACTCTCTGAGTTGTGTCAGACCACACTGCACTCTTAGCATTTGTGAACCAAATGTCAACATGGTACTATCATGTCTAAACTAGGCATGTGCCGATGTAGTGTTCCAGTCAGAGTGCAGCCACTTCAGGCTGTCTAAATGAAGGCTGGATCATTTAAAAGGCAAACACATATCCCTGAATTCACAGAGTGCAGACGAGCATGTACCAATCTATTGCAGACTGGATATGGGTCACTGTTCTCATACCTTGTAAGTTATGCCTGTGTGACCAGAATGCACTGCCAGGACTCGAATCTGTGTCACCCCAGTGGCGCAGTAGTGATTTGCTTCTGTGCAACCCCAGCACATCACAAAGTGCAGGTAAGGTATGCAAATCTAAATCTGTAAACCTGGATTCAGAGGTAACCTCCATAAGGTTTTCACTGTCCACTTACATGCAGCTCTCTAAAGCTGTGTGCAAATGATGAATGGTGTTTTCCTGTGATCAGAGCAGTCACCGAGGTGCCACACTGCTTTAATTCAAGTTCAGTCTAATTGAATTATGACCCAGTACACTGCTGACATTTCAAAGCACAACTAATAATATGAATTGACATAGCAGACTCACTATTTACAGAAATTGTTATTCAACAGAACAGTTACCTTGACCGTGGCAGAAAGTGCATAGTGCCATGACAGTGGTGAAACAGACAGACATAGACAGCCATACATTGATGAGAGTGTTCTAAATCAAATATCTGAACATTTAGAGTGCTGTGTATACATTTACAGAGCACTCTGAATACTGCCACGGAGTGTACAATTAGATGTTATTATGGATTATTTAAAACATGTTTCACATATAATAGGAATCCAGCAGTTTTGTGCATTAATCCAATACTTACCTGTACACCCTCAATCCCCAGGTTCAAATTACACAGGGATAATGGAGTAATTTGGAAAAAGGACATAGGGAAGAGTAACAGCTTGAAGCAGCTGAACTAGCAAAAGGTTATAGTATTGCAATTGGAATCCAAATTTCTAACTAAAATGTCAAGGGTGTTAGCACATAACGTGAGCTTAGTTTACTCAGTCAGTGACACTGTTATTTACATTTACATTTACAGCATTTAGCAGACGCCCTTATCCAGAGCGACTTACAACTGATACAGTCTTACAATCCAAGCAATTGTGGGTTAAGGGCCTTGCTCAAGGACCCAACAGTTTGGCACAGGTGGGATTTGAACCCTGGACCTTGTGGTCCATAGTCCTTGTGGTCCTTACCCACTAGGCTACCACAGTCCATTATTTATGTAATGTAGCTGCTCATTATGTGCCTTCAGTGGTGCTTGAAAGTTTGTGAGCCCTTTAGAATTTTCTATATTTCTGCATACGACCTAAAACTTTATACTGTACATACATACAGTATCACCTAAATATCTAACATTGATATTCACACAAGTACAAAAAGAAGACAGAGACAAGCAAATTAAACAAATGACAGAAATAGTATACTCATTTATGTATTGAGGAAAAATGGTCTAAAATGACATATCTATGAGTGGCAAAAGTATGAGAGCCTCTAGAATTAGCATTTAATTTGAAGGTGAAAGGGAAAAAGTCTGGGGTTTTGAATCGAAGGGACGACAATCAGGCATGAGTTGACACACTGCTGTATTTAAAGGACAGGGGTCTATTAGAGTCTGATCTTCAAAACACGTTTGTGGAAGTGTCTCAGGGTCCAAAAAAAGCTTTCTGAGGAGCTCAGAAAAGAGTTGCTGATGCTCATCAGGCTGGGAAAGATTACAAAACCATCTCTAAAGAGTTTGGACTCCACCAATCCACAGTCAGACAGCTTGTGTACAAACAAGGAATTCAAAACTGTTGTTACTTGGTCAACCAACAAAGTTCACTCCAAGAGCAAAGCGTGTAATAACCCGTGAGGTCACAAATCAACTTAAGCATGGTAGGCTTGCAAGGAGAAAGCCATTGCATTAAAAAAAAGGAAATTTGTTTGACAGTTACGGAAATGATTAGTTGCAGTTATTGCTGCACGAGCCGGTCACAACTGATATGAAAGCAAAGGTTCACATACATGTGCCACTCACAGATATGTAACATTTGGATTTTTTAATAATAAGTAATATTTTTTTTCTAAATAAAGAAATTACCTTGTATAGTATTTTTTATCTGATTGTTCAATTAGGTTCTCTTTCTCTAACTTAAGGACTTTTGTGAAAATCTGAGGATGTTTAGGTTATGTTTATGCAGAAATACAAAAAGTTCTTAAGGTTTCACAAACTTTAAAGCATAGCTGTAGGCACAGCCAAGGAACAATGAGCCAGGAAATATCCTGATTTTCATTATTCTAACATTTTTTCAATAGTATTAGTATTACTATTGTGTATTACTGAAGTATTACTATGCTTCTATTGGTCAGTGCAACAGTCCATCTCCCCAGCATTCATTTCTGTTAAAAAAAATAAAAAAGAATCTCTCTGGGAAAAAAAGGATTTCTGGAAACGCCCCTCTAGTTTTAATGATGGAACTGTGGTGTCAATAGTGTGCCGTTTACATATTGCAGAATATTGTTAGAAAGACTGTCAGCACATGGCTAAATACCTAACCCATCCAGGCACAAAGCAAGTGGTGTTATCGGTCACCCCAATAGTCGTGATGCTCACACAGCTCTGCTGGAGTCAGATATCTACATGAACATGAAGCTGTGGAAATCCAGATGCATGTACGTGTCATGGATGTCTGATTGGCCCATTCTGTCCTCGTCATACTCTCGTTACAGTTTGAGCAATACTTCAGTAGCAAAGTCTTGCTACAGTCACAGTGATTCTCCAGAAAGCATTCTTTTGTTCTTTTGACTCCTATCCATGCTATGGAGTAGAGGTGGGCGATACCGGGAATTTTGGTATCGATCCAATACCAAGTAAATGCAGGGCCAGTATCGCTGATATCAATACCAATACCGATACTATTTAATATTTAAGCTTCATAGATCCAAAGGATCCAAAAGACGTAGGGTAGAATTTCGCCAAACATTGTACGTGACAACAAAATACTTTATTATTACAATCAACATTTTATTTAGAAACAATGGAACAATAACAAAACGAAGTTTGCCTTAACATAAGGAAAATAAATCTTTTTTGAGATAGAAAAGGAGAAACCACAAGACAAATATAAAATAAAAATTCTCCCCTTCACTAGACATCTTTTCTAGTTCTTTCTTTCTTTCTTTCTTTTTTCAAATAGAATTGTTCTTAGGAAAAACAATAAAAAATAAGGAGTTTTCTTCCTTTCAGTGCAATTCTGTTTTTTCTTAAATAAACAGAGTGTAAAAAAATATCACTCAACACAAGTTAAAACGAAATCTCCTGAGGTAGAAAATTAACACACCACAACAAATACTGTAAACACTTTCAAACTTATTCTGTTTTTCAAGTCCAACAATACAATAAAATAATACAAAAAATAAGGAATTTCTTTCTTATAGTGCACTTCTCTACGTTTTTTCTTAAATAAAGAGCGTTGGTATCGATATTATCGATATTTGGATCGATCCGCCCACCTCTACTATGGAGTCCTGTTTCATGTTTGATATAAAGCTTATCATTTCTAAGGGACGTTTTTTGGCTCTAAAGACGAACAGCTATCTTACGAGGTCTTTCAGCCACTGGTGTATATTTTTAGCACCTGGACAGCAGAAGGATCAGGAAAGGGTTACATCATCTTACTTCATTTCACAATGACTCAGGAAAACACACTTTTTTGCATTTTTGGTGTGAAGATATGACATGAGTTATGATGAATGAACTGTGGTAGTCTGTTTTCTCTCTGCCTCCTTTACATGTTGTGGTATTTTTATAAAGCAGACATACCATGTTTTGGTGTTTAAAAACTATTACAATTTTGCAGTTCTGATAGATTTGTTGGCTAGTTCAGTGTTTCCATAGCCATAGTCTGATGTGATTCGCCAAGTTCTCTCTCCCTCTTCCTTCCTGTCTTTTTTTTCCCTTTTTTTGGGAAGGCTGTCCTGTTGCAACACTTGTGTAAGCAAAACTCTTCAGCCAGCAGTATGATTTTATTTTGTTTTGTTTGGATTTTTTTGTGTGTGCATTTGTTTCATGTACAAGGTGACTTAGCAGTCGGTGCAGTTCAAAAATAAAATTTATTGAGTTTTGAGATCTTACTTGTGCATGTTTGTTGCGATTGTGTTTGTGTTTTATATATATGGATGTTCAGATTTGGTTGATCCCCTGACCAGCCTCTTCTCCCTCAGGCACAGATAATTGTAACGTCCAACCCGGCCAGAAGATCCTCTTTGTGTAAAATGTAAGAGAATTCCAAACCATTCCAAACCATTGGAAAATTGGTCAACCAAACTGAAGTTAGACAGCACCTCCAGCTTTCTTGCATGGAATTGAGACAGCTCATATTTTGTCCTTGTCCTTATGGAATCATATTTGTCCACAAGCGTGGTCTGATAACATCATATTAATTTTAGATTGCATTGCAACAGCTGTGAGCATCAAGCAAACAGGTTACTGTTTGTGATCCCTTTTACAATTTTCTGCATTATAAATATGACCTAAAACATTATCAGATTTGCACACAAGACCTAAAAGTAGATAAAGAGAATCCTACATTCATATTATTATTGGTTATTTATTTATTGAGAAAAATTATCAAGTATTATTTATATCTGTAAGTGGCAAAAGCATGTGAACCTTTGCTTATATATGTATGTATATATATATATATATATATATATATATATATATATATATATATATATATATATATATATATATAGGCCAGTACTTTGTCTTGGCCACTCCAAAAGATTCATTTTATTCTTTCTTAGCAATTCTTTGGTAGAACAACTTGTGTGCTTATGGTTGTTGTCTTGCTGCATGACCCATGGTCACTTAAGATACAGTTTAAAAACAGATGTACTGACATTTTTTCCTGGTACAATTCAGAATTCTTTTTTTCCATTAATGATCCAAGCCATCCTGGCCCAAATGGAGAAAACAGGATCAAACCATGTTATTACCACCTTGTTGCACAGACAAGATAAGGTTCTTATTCTGGATATACAGCAATCTCCTTTCGCCAGACAAAACACTGCTCATTTAAAAAAAAAGTACAATTTTGGTCTCATCTGTCAAAACAAAACATACAAAACATTTTTCCAATATCTTTCTGGCTTGTTCAAGTGATCTTTAGCAATCCGCAGACAGGCAGCACATTTGGAAATCTTTGGAGAGCAGTGGCTTTCTGATTCCAACCCTGCCATGCAAACCATTGTTGTTCAGTGTTCTCCTGATGGTGGACTCATGAACATTAACATTAGCCATTATGAGAGAGACCATTAGTTGCTTAGAAGTTACCCTGTGTTGCTTTGTGACCTTGTGGACTATTACACAGCATACTCTTAAGCGAGGTCTTTGTTGGTCGACCACTCTTGGGCAGGGTAACAATGGTGTTGAATTTCCTCCTTTTGTACACAATTGGTTTTGTAACCTAATTTCACTTTCAATATAACTGCTAATCCTGGAGGTTCACATACTTTTTCCTCTCACAGACATGTAATAGTGGATCATTTTCCTCAATAAATAAATGACCAATTATAATATTTTGTCTTATTTGTTTAACTGGGTTCTCTTTATCTACTTTCAGGATCTTTCTGATGTTTTAGATCATATTTACACAGGGTTCACAAACTTTTAAGCAGCACTATTAAGCTATGCAATGTGATATACTGTTTTTTTTTCTGTAACAAATCACAAATTAATGTGCAAATTGATAGTCAAGGTGATTATTAATCGTGGTTTGCAAATAAAAATATACTTTTCAATAACTTACAGCCATTCATTCATCTTCAGTAAATGCTTTATTGTGGTGAATGTGACGACTATCCCAGGAACACTGTGTTGGGATACAATATGGACACATTCATTCATTCCTACCTAGTGGATATTTCAAGTGGCCAGTCCACCTACTTGGAACCTGGAGTGCCCAGAGTTAATCAGGAGAACATACAAAACTCCATACAGTCGGTCAGGATCAATTCCAGGACCCTGGAGCTGTGCTGCACAAACTCTTTTTGCTGTGCCACCATAAAACACATCTCAGTGTCAGAATATTTCATCATATAATTTAAGTATTATCCATTATGTTTATTATCCAGTGTGCTTATTGGCAGTTTGTTGCTCTTTTCTAAATACTGTTAATATTAAAATCAGTGGAGGTTCAGATCTTGAGGTCCTAAACATTACAAAGCTGGTCACAGTAATCTATTGATAAGAATAATGATTTGTGGATTTGTGTGTTTTTTGTGTATGTGTGTAGGGTATTATTCGATTTTGGACAGACACAAGTTTCATGTACAGTACATTTATTTCATATTTCTTTATTTCATGTATACCGTACATAATTTCAGAACATTACCAAGAATACATTGATTGAGGTGGTCTCTAATTTTGGATCGAAGAGAAACTGCTGAATATAGGGACTGATAAGAAGAATGCATGGGATTAAAAGAGAATATGACTATTCAGTCTTTGTTAACAAGCAAACTACAGCTGTAACATACAGTATGAGGAAAAGGCAGAGGTGTTGGTGCAACGATTTGTTAATATTCATAGCTCTAATCATTTAACTCACAAGGACCAAAAAGTAAGGGAAACTACAGTAGCTGAGAGTAAGGAAATACTAAGTCAAAATCAAGATAAAAATAGTCTAATAAATATACCATTCTCAAAAGCAGAACTGCATCCAGGAAGTCATCACCAGGGAAATATAAAATTTGCTACATCATGATAAGTAGCTCCAATTCAAAAGCCATGGAACTACAGACCTATTGTTTCAACATCCCATGTAAGAGAATGGTGTGAAAGACTGACATATTACAGTCTAAACTTGTTATCTTGCCCACGACTGTTTCATGGCTATTTTTGGTGAGAGGAGACTTTGGTGACTTAACGAGGTTACAAAAAAAGAGACAAAGTGACATTCATACCTGATGCTGACATAATGTGTTTTACTCAGCAGCCCACATGATCATACAATCACATTTACCATGTACATAAACATGTACAGTTTCTATTCATTTACACAAAATAGTCCGTGATTGACAATTGTTTCTGTGACGTGAAGCGCATGAAGTCTAGTTTGCGATGAATAATAGCAAAGTCATTACAAGATAAGTCTGTTCACTCTGCCGCCATCTTGGTAATGCCACCAGGCAGTTATTTCCAGCCATACTCCTATCTCTGTGAATGGGGAGAGACCTATATATCCGAAACTGAATCAGAAATTAACGTTTAAAATGCAGATTTAGAATCGCTGGTACAGTCTGACAAAAATTATATAACTTGTTGGGTTCAAATAACACAGGAAAATATGATTTTTTTAAGGTTATTCTGGGTACTGCACATGCACATAACGCCACTACAAAGGGGCCAAGACTTGTTGCCCCCCTCTCTGACACATTTATTAATATGCCGATTGGTTCTTTCTAACAATGGGCGGGGCTTCTGTACTACAGTCCTCTTCCTGTTTCAACCAGTGACCAGTCTCCTCCTTATCTAACAAACAGGGGCTGTACATTATCTGGCACTGCAAGTTTAAAGTGCCACCTACTGACGGTCTGAAACATGGCGGCTTAGCAGGGTAGAATTTCATTACTGGCAATACATTTGTCACATTTAAGCTTGGTGAGGGCAAGAGGTGATGTTGACGGCTTTTTGAGGTAAAATGCATGGAGGGAAATCCGTCCTGCCATCAGAGGTGGCAAGAGATGAGGTTGGTGAGATAACAGGGGCGAGATAACGAGGTTAGCCTGTATATAGACATCAAACAAAAACATGTTTCAAATATCAGAGTGGATATAGAAGAGGCAGAAACACCAAACACCATGGAAATACCAAAATCATAAGCTAAGTTTTAAAAATTCTGATAACTGAAAAGAGACAGCGAACTTACCATGTGTGTTTCTTCATCTTTAGGAAATAGGTTTAAAGGAAGTCAAGTGATGTTTTTTTTTCTTTCAAAACAAAAGATCTTTTGTTACACAGTAACACCAATGACAGGAATCATGCAGACCCCAATGTTCAATTGACTAATATTTTGTTCGGTGAGTATACATTGCATAGTCAAGTATAGATTACTGCAGTTAAAATGGTATAAAAGCAGTTTTACCTCAATATACAGAACTCACCCTTCACAAACTGCAAGGGCGAGCACTTTTGTGGTGCTTGGAATTCTATATAATTGATTACAAATAAACATTGCAAACTGATTGCTCTAGAAGGTGTAATTGCTAGACTAACTTATTGTTTTATTTCAATAAAACACATTTAATATAATGTAATACATTTCAATTGTAACATATCTAAAGGCTAGGGACACAATGTGGACATTTCCATAACATGACTCAAGCAACGAATAAGAAATCAAGAATAAATAAGAAAAGAAATAAAAAATAAGCAGGAAAGAAAAAAATTTAAAGGAAGAAGACACACCCTCTGTCTTACGTCATTCAAGATGGCAGCCTACTTGAGCCGGCTGCACCATGTCTGTCTGCATGTTTCTAACGTGGAGAAAGTCGCTCATGATCTTTCGAATAAGTTCCAGTTCAGCCTGTTCGCCACCAGACAGACGGCCGAGGCGCGCCAGTTCGCGCTGAGGAAAGGGTCGGCCGTGTTCGTGGTTAATGAGAAGACGGACACGCACCAGCGCCATGTCTGTCATTCACGGGCTTCACTTCCAGGTGAAACGATGAATGGGGATGACGTCATAGCAGGGTACCTGTATGACGTGCGGCCACACTATCCGGTGGACAGCGCGTGCAACGTGTGTTTCGAGGTGGAGGACGTCGCTAGGTCGTCGGCGTTGTTGCGCGCGCGGGGCTGCGACCTGCTCGTGCCCCCGACACGCGTGCAGGACGTGGATGGTCTCGTCACCTACTCGGTAGTCCAGTCGGTGGTTGGAAATGTCTGCCACACATTGCTGGACACCAGCCGTTATCAGGGACCGTTTCTGCCCGGGTTCCAGAAGGTCCAGGATGAACACAGAAGCACGGCTGAGGCGGACGCGCGCTGTCACGTAACTCACTTCGACCACATCACGTACGCGTGTCCGAGACGCAGCACTGCGGAGGTTATGCGCTGGTACCAACGGAACTTCGGCTTCCAGAGGTTCTTCATCAACAGGTGAGACGGACAGGAGAAATGAATAAGTCACATTACCTTAAGAAAACCTTTGTGTGTACCCAAAGGAAAAGTATTTCTTAAGATCGTCTTTTCTATGTCTCAGGAGAAATCGATAAGTTCTTAATTTTGTCTTAACAAAGGCTTACCCATTTCTGAATTACTTCTCCTAAGCCCATCCTCCCCCCCCCCCCGCACCCCGTAGGAGAAAAAAGGAGAAACACCTAAGCAATTATTTGTAAGACATTCGACAGACAAATGAGAACAGCCTAAGATCTCTTTCTACACTGATAGACTGCTGAATGATTTCTTAGATGTTTCTCATTCATGTCTTATATGAACCTTTAAAGAGAATAAGCTTCTATTCAGACATAAGAGAGATCCAAGTAAGAAACATAAGACACCCCTGAGGTCTTAAGTTAAACTGGGTGAGACCTTATTTATTTCTTATCCATGTCTAGTTGAAAGCTGCATTACTGATACCTGGAGAAACTCCTGAGACATACAGTTACTTATGAGGAGATGCAGTTGGTTCATAGTTTTATTGTATAAAAGAATTAGTGCAACTGAACTGTTAAACATTTTAACAGCAGTTTATACAACAGTGTAAACACAAAAACACAAAACATAAAAAGCAGTAGTTACATAATGTAGAAAACAATATTTTACCACCGTAGTAAAATAGTACTAACTAAATGAAGTACACATAGTAAATAGAACCACTGCATAACAATGTGAACACTAAGAGAACAGTTCTTACAGTGGAACGCCACTGAACTTTCAGTGCATAATTAAATGGCTGAGATGATTTAAATGGTCAGTCACAGGGGTTTGGTTAGAGTCAAAGTTAGAGTCAAAATTATGGTGTTGATAGGAACTAGACGCCCACCTCTAACAGCTCCCTCACAGAAAGTAAGTCTAAAATGTATTGTAATCATTTTATTTCTGCTCATGGAGGAGGAATATTAAAGAATTTCATTAAAAACTTTTTTGTTTCCTTTAGATGAAATTTTTTCCCTTAAATAACCATTACATATTAAAAACTCAGATAACATGTGTCGGATCACTGGTGATTTTGGATAAAATGGTTTTTATTTGTGTTGTGAGTCACTGCTGATAACTATTTTTATTTATTATCCAAAACCATCAATGAACCAACACATGTCTGAGTTTTTAAATACGTATGTTTGCTGATGGTAACACAGTGGAGAATTTGGGAATAAGTTCTCATTGGGGACTATTGTGCCGAATAACTCCCTGCATGTTTCCCCCTCGGTTGCCATTAACATACAGTTTAAGCCAAAACTTTAACACAAACTACCATAAAACACAATGTGTCAGACATCATACATCAGGCAGCACGTGGTGGGTGTGTGTGTGTGTATATATATATATATATATATATATATATATATAATATATATATATAATATATATATATATATGTATATATATTATATATATATATGTATATATAGGCAATAATACACCAGAGGGAGTGCTGTAACGTGAGATACTGGCACGAGTGTGGCTGCAGCTGTAGATCGAAGATCAGAAACACCCATGCCAGTATCTCATGTTAAAGCCCGACCTCAAGTGTGTTACTGCGATTATACCACAGTTAATTTTATCGCCATTTACTGTTAGATTTTAAGATAAGGAGCACAGAAAAAAAACATTTGTTTATCAGCCTTCCTGAGGTAAAATTAAAAAAAAAAGTTTATTTACAGTGGTGCTTGAAAGTTTGTGAAAACCCTTTAAGAATTTTCTACATTTCTGCATAAATAAAATGACCTAAAACATCATCAAATTTTCACAAAAAGTCCTAAAAGTAGATAAAGAGAACCCAGTTAAACAAATGAGACAAAAATATTATACTTGGTCATTTATTTATTGAGGAAAAATCCAAACATTACATATTAATGAGTGGCAAAAGTGTGAACCTCTAGGATTAGCAGTTAATTTGAAGGTGAAATTAGTCAGGTGTTTTCAATCAGTAGGATGACAATCAGGTGTGAGTGGGCACCCCTGTTTAATTTAAAAGAACGGGATCTATCAAAATTCCAAAGTCTGCTCTTCACAACACGTTTGGTGGAAGTGTATCATGGCATGGAAAGGTTACAAAACCATCTCTAAAGAGTTTGGGACTCCACCTATCCACAGTCAGACAGATTGTGTACAAATGGAGCAAATTCAAACACCATTGTTACCCTCCCCAGGAGTGTAAATATAACGCATGTAATAGTTGGTGAGGTCACAAAGGACTTCAGGTTAACTTCTAAGCAACTGAAGGCCTCTCTCACATTGGGCTAATGTTAATGTTTATGAGTCCACCATCAGAAGAACACTGAACAACAATGGTGTGCATGGCAGGGTTGCAAGGAGAAATCCACTGCTCTCCAAAAAGAACATTACTGCTCGTCTGCAGTTTGCTAAAGATCATGTGGACGAGCCAGAAGGCTATTGGAAGGATGTTTTGTGGACGGATGAGACCAAAATAGAACTTTTTGGTTTAAAAGAAAAGTGTTTATGTTTGGAGAAAGGAAAACACTGCATTCCAGCACAATAACCTTATCCCATCTGTGAAACATGGTGGTGGTAGTATCATGGTTTGGGCCTGTTTTGCTGCATCTGGGCCAGGACGGCTTGCCCATCATTTGATGGAACAATGAAGTCTGAATTATATCAGAGAATTCTAAAGGAAAATGTCAGGACATCTGTCCATGAACTGAATCTCAAGAGAAGGTGGGTCATGCAGCAAGACAGCGACCCTAAGCACACAAGCCGTTCTAATTCTTACCAAAGAATGGTTAAAGTTAAAACTCCTGTTCCTCCTTGCACAAAGGCGGAGGTAGCGGTCCTGCTGCTGGGTTGTTGCCCTACTATGGCCTCCTCCACGTCTCCTGGTCTCCTGGTGTACTGGCCTGTCTCCTGGTAGTGCCTCCAGCCTCTGGACACTAATGCTGACAGACACAGCAAACCTTCTTGCCACAGCTTGCATTGATGTGCCATCATGGATGAGCTGCACTACCTGAGCCACTTGTGTGGGTTGTAGAGTCCGTCTTCATGCTACCACGAGTGTTGAAAGCACCACCAACATTCAAAAGTGACCAAAACATCAGCCAGAAAGCATAGTACTGAGAAGTGGTCTGTGGTCCCCACCTGCAGAAAACCACTCCCTTTATTGAGTGTGTCTTGCTAATTGCCAGTAATTTTCACCTGTTGTCCTTTTTCATTTGCACAACAGCATGTGACAACATTGATTGTCAATCAGTGTTGCTTCCTAAGTGACAGTTTTGATTTCACAGAAGTTTGATTTACTTATATTGTGTTATTTATGTGGTTCCCTTTAGTTTTTGTATTTTCACTCCATACACACCACCCCCAGCCTGAAGCATTGATACCAGGTGGGATGGATCCATGCTTCATGTGTTTTTTTTTACTCTTTTCCCTCGTTGAGTCTCATCTGACTGATCTTCTGTGTTGTTCTTAATATTAAATATCAATGCATTGTCCAGCTACTGTCAAAACAAAGTGTCAGGTTCATTATACCATCTTCTTAGGTGTTAAGACTTTCCCATAGCAGGGTCATAGCAATACTTTACTGTTTTTTCTATAATTATTGTGAATTTCCATAAATTAAAAAAACAGTTTTAGTATGTGTATAACAGTTTAGGCTTCTGATACAGTGTCATTAAGGATGCTACTTAGTTGGTAGCATTCCACTCGGGTTTGCTTTGGTATGTCCTACACATTTACGTATCTTTTGCACCCAGTTTTCTTGTGAAAATACCCTTGTATTTACATTACATTAGCATAAAAAGACTTGGTAATATGCGATCAACGTCCATTTTGTTCAACAATCTGTTTCACAGAACGTAATGCGGATGTTAAACAGCACATACCTGTACTATAAATATGAGAAAAGGGTTTCAGTCCTTAATCCTTTGACTCCTTGTAGTGCATGTAGTGTGTATATATATAAAGTTTACAGGTTGTGAAACCTAATATCTCCGGTTAAACAGAAAGTTTAATTGTGCAATATATTATTCCGTAAGACTTGTAATGAATGTAAGTAGGCAAGTAACTAAGTCTAAGCCTGCTCACCCCCTACTGGACATAAAGTGCACTACACCGGTGCAGCAGCCGTTATTCCATGCCATATGTGATGTATTTACAGAGCTGGTAGGGAGATGAATCCAAAGTGTGCTTTTATTGGATATAACATGCACTAATTCGGGTGTACATAGTGACAGTTCAGCTCTGTGAGAAGGACTGGCAGCATTTCAAAGTGGTAAATGCTTTACCAGTCCAACTTTCTTTGGAATGTGTTGCAGGTCTGAAATTCAGGAATGGATGTTTATTAACAAATGAAATTAAGTTGACTGGAAAAAACATGAAATTTCTTGGGTTCATACTGTCTGCAAATAAATGTAAGAAACACTGGTTTATTTTATTTGCATATTCCATACTGCCCTAACAATTTTCTGATTTAGGGTTGCACGTTAGGTTAGGAGTAGGGAGGAGGACTTTTAGGAGGCTTAAGAGTTCTCTTAAGCAGAGGAGAAAACAGCAGAAAGAAAACGAGGCAGAAGAAACGTTCTCCACACACTGAGTAACGTGAGTTAATCAAACGCTACCAATTACCAATTAGTTTGTGCAGGAATAATGTTTATGGCTGACCTTATTAGGGATGTACCACATCTCCTCCCCAGTGCAGCAATGCTGAAATGAAAGCTACATATGAATTAACGCCACCAGTTAAATAGATTAGACACAGCAGCAATCAAAGTAACTAAAAAGAGTGGTGCCACATTTTCTCCAGTTAATAGGTTATCCAATCGATTAAATATGCTACAAAAATGATCAGCATTTTAAATGCGCTGTTAATAAAATAAAGCAAATAAACGCTTGTGTGTGTGATTATTGTAAATTATGCAGAAATAGCCTTTGTCTGTTATTTCAAAGGCATATAATACGCCGTACAGTATTTCCCTAATTACGGGTGCATTTGTGTGTGTGAGAAAGAGGGAGAATGAGTGAGGGGGGTGACAACCAATCACAACCTTCAAAAGAATGAGTCATACCTAGAAACTGGGTCAACCCCGCCTCTTCATTAAGATAAAAGGTTTTGTGTTCTCCTTGCTCAGAGTTGCACCACTGAACCACTCTTTAGCTTAAACTCCTAGCTAGATGTTTTTAGGCTATGTTAAGTGCTCTCTAAGAGGATTCTTAGAATCCTTCTGAATAAGTTTTAGGGGTGAAGATGCATCATGAATAACTTTTATCTTTACTAGGATCTACTTTTTACTTTAAGAGAGAAATGCCCATAATTCTAAGAATTTTGTCATTAGGAGTCTTGGCACTTAGCACTAAGAATCTTTATGGATGTGTCCCCTTCTCTTTAAGTGACACTATAATGATTATTGATGTCACAAATGAATGGGATCTAATGAGACCTTTGCTTCTGGGAGTAGGAAAGAGGATGCTGAGGAAGGGTATGTGCTGGATGATGATGGAATCGGTCTGCGTCTGACTGCCATGGAGTACTGGAAATGCAGCGAGCTAGGAATGAAACTTCCCTTCAAAGACAAAAAGGAACCAGACTGCAAATTCATCATCGTTGAATCCTTACCTGAGCAAGGTATAATATTCATGTTCAATTTTATTTGTATAATGCTCAAAGCAGTCTAATGTGCAATGTGTCCAAATATGCAACCATGACAAGGAAAAACTCAGAGATCGAAAGGGAATAATCCCCATCCTGAAACCAGAGAACAAAGATTAATTAATAAACAGTAATAATTATAAAGAAACCCATTAGAAGCTGTCATTATGTAGTTAGACAATCTGAGAAAGAGTTCTGTCAGTTGACCTGTAACAGTTAATAGGTATGTGGTCCAGTTACTACAGTGGGGCAAAAAAGTATTTAGTCAGCCACTGACTCTGCAAGTTCTCCTACTTAGAAAGATGAGAGAGGTCTGTAATTTTCATCACAGCTACACTTCAACTATGAGAGACAAAATGAGAAAAAAAATCCAGGAAATCACATTGTAGGATTTTTAAAGAATTTAATTGGAAATGATGGTGGAAAATAAGTATTTGGTCAACAAATTTGGTTCAACTCAATACTTTGTAACATAACCTTTGTTGGCAATGACCGAGGTCAAACGTTTCCTTTAAGCCTTCACCAGGTTGGCACACACTGTAGCTGGTATTTTGGCCCATTCCTCCATGCAGATCTCCTCTACAGCAGTGATGTTTTGGGGCAACACGGACTTTCAACGTCCTCCACAAATTTTCTATGGGACTGAGGTCTGGAGACTGGCTAGGCCACTCCAGGACCTTGAAATGTTTTTTACGGAGCCACTCCTTCGTTGCCTGAGCGGTGTGTTTGGGATCATTGTCATGCTGGAAGAAGACCCAGCATGTGCCATCTTCAATGTCTCACTGATGGAAGGAGGTTTTGGCTTAAAAAATCTCACGTACATGGCCCCGTTCACTCTTCCCTTAACCGGATGCAGTCGTCCGGTCCCCTTATGCAGAAAAACAGCCCCAACGACAATGATGTTTTCCACCCCCCTGCGTCACGTAGCTCTGGTGTTCTTGGGATTGCAACTCGCCATTATTCTTCCTTCAACATGGCGAGTTGAGTTTTATCAAAAAGTTCTATTTGGTTTTCTGAACACATGATATTTCCCAATCCTCTTCTGGATATCATATGCTCTCTGTAAACTTCAGACGGGCCTGGACATGTACTGGCTTAGCATGGGGGCAGCCTGGCAATGCAGGATCTCGAGCCCTCTCGGCGTAGTGTGTTACTGATGGTAGCCTTTGTTACTTTGGTCCCAGCTCTCTGCAGGTCATTCATCAGGTCCCTCCGTGTAGTTCTGGGATTTTATGCTCACCGTTCTCATGATCATTTTGACCCCACTGGATGAGATCTTGCGTGGAACCTCAGATCGAGAGAGATTATCAATGGTTTTGTATGGCTTCCATTTTCTTACAATTGCTCCCACAGTTGATTTATTCACACCAACCTGCTTGCCTATTGTAGATTCACTCTTCCGAGCCTGCTGCAGGTCCACAATTTTCTTCCTGGTGTCCTTCAACAGCTCTTTGGTCTTGGCCATGGTTGAGTTTGGAGTCTGACTGTTTGAGGCTGTGGAAAGGTGTCGTTTATTACAGATAATGGAGGTCAAAACAGGTGCCAGTAATACAGGTACGACGTGGTGGACAGAAGAGACGTCTAAAGAAGGAGTTGCGTTACAGGTCTGTGAGAGCCAGAAATCTTGCTGTTTGTTGGGTGACCAACTTACTCTTTTTCCACCAGATTTACAATTACATTTTTTAAAATCCTACAATGTCTACTGTGATGAAAATTACAGGACCTCTCTCATCTTTATAAGAGGAGAACTTGTACAATTCAGTGGCATGACTAAATACTTTTTGCCCAACTGTAATCAGGACCAGGCAAGGCAAAGGAGGTGACAATGACAGCAAGTGGGATCTTCAAACACATTAGGTCAGGCTGCAGTAGTATTGAAGCAGCTCAGCAAGATTGATAAAGAACATTCAGTCTCGGACAGAAAAATGGAAATAAGTGCTGCAAGTCCATGTTATGTTTTTCATGTATTTTTATTCTGGTGGGGCTAACAGAAACTAGTCTCGTGTGGCATGGTGTTCTGTGCATGCATGTTAGTTCAGGCTAGTGTTCAGACTAGTGATGTACACTCTGTGATCACTTTGAGGTACACCTCCATGTTTCTACACTCATTGTCAGGGTTGGGTATCAAAACTTGGTTTCAGTTCAGAACCTGTTCCAAAATTCAAAGAACTGCGTTCCCGTTAAGAAAACAGAATTTTGATTCCACTTATCTGTTCTTACTTACGCATTTTATGCTTTAAAAACGGTTGTGATTAGTACTCCCTACTGCTGTAATGATGAACCTGTGATCCAAGAGGAAAGTAATCATTTGCATGTTGAACTTTTTTCTTCCGATTTAAACCTATTTTTCTTTTCTGTCTTACAAATCTTACTTTCCCTTTGGACCACATGTTTGTCATGTCAGCAGTAGAGAATACTTATCACCGATATTAATTGGGAGAGGTTTGGTGTTCCTAGGTCACTGCTATAGTACATTAAGCCATGTTAAGCTTTTACTTATAAGTCAAATCAGGTGTATTTATATAGCGCTTTTTACAATGGAGCATTGTCTCAAAGCAACTTTACAATTTTAGATTATCTCCCAATATCTACGGCCAATCCCAAATTGAGCAAGCCTAGGGCGACAGTGGCAAGGAAAAACTCCATAAGTGTTATGAGGAAGAGACCTTGGGAGGACCAAGACTCAAAAAAGGGACCCAACCTCCTTGGGCGGCGTAGATGATAAATCTAAGAATGAAACTAAAGTCATGGAGTCATAGTTCAAGTAAAATATAAAATATGCACATCGGCATTAAGTGGCCCGATACACAGAGTCACTCCAGGATCCTGAGTCTAAGCAGGAAAGAAGGAAAGGAAAGGAAAGTCCGTTGGGGGCACTTCATCCCCAGATAACCGGAGGAGGGAGAGAGTTACTGCAATCCGGTGTGGCCTGGGTATGAAACTTATAATGGGTTTAAATGGAAAGAAAAAAGCTTAACGTAAAATGATTACTTTTGAAGTTGCAATCTAAAAAATATGTATGTATTCTTTACACCTAAACATTTGACATCTTTTTTTCACAATTTTGGAAAAAACCCTACTCATTCGTGTAGAAACAAGGTGTACCTAATAAAGTGACCATCAAGTGTGTTTTACTTTTAACAGGTCATACCAACAACACAAAAATGTGAATTGAGCACTTAATTCTGTGTAAATGTAGTCTATGACTTTTTGGGCTGTTCTGAGCAGTGTTCTACTTGTGAATCACCAGGCAAGAATCAGGTGGATACATTTCTGGAGCAGCACCACGGTCCAGGCATCCAGCATATCGGCCTCTTCACAGAGGACATCTTGTCCACAGCGGAGATTATGGCTAACAGCGGGGCGAAGTTCGTCTGTCCTCCTGCAGCATACTATACAGAGGTGCATATATAAATACAGTCCCCACTGGCAAAGATGAGTAAAACGGATCAAAGGAATTCCGCTGTTGGTCAATTAGATTAATCTCACACTGGAAAAAATAGAAAAATACAACTTTTAACTTAATGGGAAAAAAACAATCCCTCATCAGGAACTAATTAGTTTTAGCACATGCACATCAAATTTTCTTAGTTATTGTTCAGTAAGGGAAATGTAACACATAAAGAGAACACAATTCAAGTGTGTTGACCCTTATAAGTCAGTGAATTGGTTAAGGCAATAATGAAACAGTTGGGCAATAATTAAAAGATTCGTCACTGTGAATTGTGACAAACTGGCATGGGCTAAGGACCCATGTTTATTTTGATCCCAAATACTCAAGGATCAACTGTTGGAGAATTACAGAAAAATACAGCATGTGGATGTCAAAAGATTTGAAAGGCTTGATAGGAAAATGCATTTCCTGTCATCTAACTACAACATAATCACCAAGAGTTTTGCTAAAAGCTATTGGGACTTTGACTGAATCCGTGCTCTATGATCAAGTGGAAAGAAAATTGAAAACAAACCATAAAGGTGGGTTTCAGTGAAAAGAAGTATGACTAAACTAAGAAAAGAACTTTTATCATCTCAGTCTTCTGATCTAAACACCATAGAAAGCCTGTGGGCGAGCTAAAGAGGAGACTGCACAAGAGAACACCTGTCAGCCTTGATGACCTGGAGAGATTCTGTAAAGAGGAACAAATTCTCCATCCTTATAAGAGAAGACTAAGTGCTGTTTTGTTGGCAAAGGGAGGTTTTACAAAGTGTTAAAAATAGGGGTGCCAATAACTGGTACATCTGGTTTTGTTATAAATAGTGATTTCTTGGTGAGGGTTTTTTTCTCAGACTAAATTTAGTTGAATTAAAGGTTGGAACTTTCTCATTTATTCAGTGTGAGATTTCAGTGAGAGAAATTTTACCAAATTTCATCAATAATTTTTTTACTCGCGTTTACCAGGGGTACCAGAGGGTATCATATATACATGCATGCACATACATTTATACATACAGTGGGGCAAAAAGCATTTAGTCAGCCACTGATTGTGCAAATTCTAGGGTTAGAAAGATGAGTGAGGTCTGTAATTTTCATCATAGGCACACTTCAACTACGAGAGACAAGATGAGAAAAAAAATCCAGGAAATCACATTGTAGGATTTTTGGTGGAAAATAAGTATTTGGTCAATAACAAAAATTCAAATCAATACTTTGTAACATAACCTTTGTTGGCAATGACAGAGGTCAAACGTTTCCTGTAAGTCTTCACCAGGTTTGCACACACTGTTGTTAGAGGTCCTACCTTTTGATCAACGCTAGAGGGCAGCGTCGGTCCGCTTTTCCCTCAGTAGGATCTCTGGCAGCCGCCGCTATCGGACCGTCCATCAGTAAGCAGCTTAATTACAGCAAATATGCAACACCTGCTACTTCTGGCTATTTAAGGGTGTACTCACACTGGGCACGGTTGCCTGAACTGGGCCAGAGCACGAATGGGGAGGGGGACAAACGTGTTCTGGCCTGCACTCACACTGGCCTCACACAGAAACGTGCTCCAGGACGCTTTCGTCATCACCATACGCGCTCGCACAGCAGACTTCATGGTTGTACATATGATCGGGTAATCACATACGTTTATGCTGTTCTTTGTTTTGGTTTTGTGCGCGCTGTGCAGCTGCCTCCGTAAGCACCAGATGCCGAAAATAAGTGTGTCACATCATCAGTACATTTATTATAAGGCTTATTAGGACTGTGTGTCAGCGCGAACAAATAGAAATAAAAAGTTACATAGTAAGAACAAGCATAATCAATGCACCTTATTATAAGGCTTATTAGGGCTGTGTGTCAGTGCGCACAAAGAGAAATAAAAAATCCATGTATAAGTATAAGCATAGAGTCCGGTGTGCAGGATAAGAAGCCGGAACACAGTGAGCTGCATTATCAATACACTTATTATAAGTCGTATTAGGGCTGTGTGTCAGCGCCAACAATACAAAACCAAAGAAAGGCACAGAAGTGTGTTGTTACCCATCACATATGTACAACAATGAAGTGCGCTGTGCTGTGTGAGCGCGTATGTGATGACGAAAGCGTGCCGGCCCACCTATTTTAAGCGCGCCCGGGTGCGATTGGGAGCACTCACATTAGCAAAACGAACCGCGCTCGGGTACCAAACGTGCCCGGGTTCGAATTGCCTAGTGTGAGTACACCCTTAGAGCTTCGGCAGTCGTAGTAGGTGTTGCACCATCGTGATGTACATGCCACATATGCCCTGCGTTCGCTGCTATGGCGTCTTTGAGCGATCGTCTTTTCCCACGCCGTGTTTTTAAAACCTCACCCGTCTCCAGCTCTGATACAGAGCCCCCGCGCTTTCCT
This sequence comes from Ancistrus triradiatus, assembly GCA_025084515.1. Taxonomy (NCBI): domain Eukaryota; kingdom Metazoa; phylum Chordata; class Actinopteri; order Siluriformes; family Loricariidae; genus Ancistrus; species Ancistrus triradiatus. The sequence goes on along the minus strand of JAJAGP010004878.1, from coordinate 129 downwards.
TTTATTTATTTATTTATTTATTTATTTATTTATTTATTTGTCAGGGATAGAGGACAGACTGGCCCTGCCAATGGGGACAGTTCCCATAGCGTTGCGAAGCGTGAGGTAACCTTTTATTAGGAAACCCCA